>JAMZAV010000542.1:0-265000 GCA_024449915.1 Sweltsa coloradensis
GGGGGGGACCTGGTTGGCTCTAATACCCGGGGCTTGGCACTTCGTGTATGTGCCAGTGGTTGCCTTGCTCCTACTAGCCGGGCTGTGGCGCGTCTTGTATGTGCCATGCGATTGCCTTGCTCTAGAAGCCGGACTTTGGCACGTCGTGTATGTTGCCATGTGATTGCCATGCACTTTTGGGCCCGGGGGCAGTGGAGCGTCGTGTATGTGCCAAGTGGTTGCCATGCTCTACTAGCCGGGTTGTGGCGCGTCGTGTATGTGCCATGTGATTGCCTTGCTCTAATACCGGGCTGTGGCGCGTCGTTTATGTGCCAGGTGGTTGCCATGGCCACTGTCCCTGCCGTGTGGTGCATCATGCATGGGCCATGTGTCAACCTTTTACCTAAATCCCTTCCGTGGCAACTCGTCAATGGGCCTAGCAATAACCATGCCCAACTATTTATGATCGTGGGATGGTTCTTCTATGGCCCTTGCAATTTTGCCATGGCATGGCGCGACGGTCTGGGCATGGATAAACTAAACTTCCGTGTGCTACTAGGGGTGTCATCCTCGCAACCACCGCCTGTCCATGGTTGCTAAATGTTTTTTTTTCGCATTCAAGATTTTGTTGGCACATTAAAGGTATTTTATTAGTAATGTATAATCTAGTACAACCCAGTGACCTCACAGTAGCCACAAAGCAAATCGGATACCAAAAGGTATGCTGATGCCACGGACAAAATGTTTTTACGTGCTTTTTCATGAGCAGTTTGGAAGGGTTTTGGCAAGTGTAAATGTAGAGTTCACTTCAACTCAAAACAAATGTCATTAATATTTGTGATAGAGCAGAGTTATGTTTATCCACGCAAAGAGGAAAGATTATAGTTTCTTACAGTATGAATATAATTCCGGTCCGTGATCGGGTTCTCGCGCTATCGCTTACGAAACATTTAGCACGGGTTAATCGCCTATACCACGCTGACCGGAGAGAACCGGACAACGCCCACTTAGGTTCCCTATTGTAGTGAGATGGAGGTATATAATAATCCCCCCAAAATACAAAAAATTGTAAAAAAAAAAAAAAAAGGCAGCCAAGCTCTCCTCCCAAAGTCTTCGGCTGTGAATGCTGTGAGATGTAGAAGTTGAGCCAAGCATTTCATTCTTTCTCCCTAGTTTCGCATTGAAAAGAAGGGAAAATCATTTCGCCTGTTGACGAGTGCCAAGCCAACCATTTTCGTGGTAAAAAAAGTAAAAATTTAACCAAATCATAAAAAATTACTTGCCATTACTTTTAAGAGTCTCGTATCAAACAATAGCCAAGTAAATTTTTTATGATTTTGAGTTTTTTTTTTAAACCCCCCCTTTTCCAAACCCCCTTTGTAACTTTTAAGGGCCAAGCAAAACCCATGCCCCAAAAACCACAAAACGTGCATTTTTCAATCCCCTTGGGGTTTTCCCATGGTTGGGGCGGTTGGGTGGTTAAATTTAAATTGGGCCTAGGGGTTTCCCCCGCCCCTTGCCCAAATGGTTGCTAAAAAAACCCAACAGACCGCAAAAGTTTTTTTGGCACTTTGGTTTTTTTGAAGAAAACCAGCCCCCTGTCCAGGTTCCCAAAAGAATTCGTTTTCCAATTTTGTTGGGCCAAAAGTTTTTAGGGGGTTTTTCTGGGGAAAACCCATTTTGGAACCTTAAAGTGGGCCCCCAAAAACCCGTCTTTAAATGGTAATGGCTGATGCCCCCGGGAAAAATGTTTTTAAACTTTGTTTTTCCCCCTAAAGGGCCGTTTGGAAAAATTTGGAAACCTTTAAATGTAACCCAACCTTCCCAAAACCCAAACCCCCCCTTACCCTATTTGTGGAAGGGGGTTTTAGTAAAACCCCCAAAAAAAAAAAATATTTTTAAAAAAAAAAAAACCGTCCCTTCCCGGGTTTCTCCCCTTAATGCTTAGAAAATTTTTTAACCCGGGGTTTTTTCCCTTTCCCCTGGGGAAAAAGAAGGAAAACCCCCATTTTCCCTTTTGAGGAGTGAGGAAAATTTTTTCCCCCAAAAAAAAAAAATTTAAAAAAAAAAAAAAAACAAGGGGTCTCCTCCCAAAAGTTTTGTTTTAATGTTTTGGAGGAAAATTTTTTTCCCCTTTTTTTTTAAAAAAATTTAAAAAAAAAAAAAAATAAAAAATAATTTTCCCTTTAAGGGAAAAAACCCCAAAAAAAATTTTTAAAAAAAAAAAAAATTTTAAAAAACCAAAAAAAAAAAAAAACTTCCAACAAAAGCCTTAAACAAAAAAAACCAAAAGTAAAAAAAAAAAAAATTTTTAAACCCCCCAAAAAAACGAAAATGGTTGGTTTGGGGCGCTCGTCAACACCCGAAATGTTTACTTTTTTTCAATGGGAAAACATAAATAAAATGCTTGGTTAAACTTTTTATACCCTCCCAGCATTCACAGCCGAAGATTTTGGGGAAGGAGAGCTTGGCTGCCTTTTTTTTTTTTTTTTTTAAAAATTTTTGTTTTTTTGGGGGGATTCACCCCTTTTTTGTTGTCTTTTATCTTTTAAAGGGCGTAAAATACGGGGAAAAGGTGGATGCAGTCCCTTTTTTAAAAAACAGATTGCCCTAAAAAAAGAAACAAAACTATCATTTTTTTGTTTTTGTTTACAATCGGGGTTTTTTGGAAATTAACATTTTTGATTTTCCAATTCCTATTTTTTAAAGTCGTTTTGGGGTTTGTTTGTGTAAAATGATTTTTTTGCCCGGGAAATAACACTTGACGCAAAAATTTTAAATTTCACAATTAAAATTTTAAAATTGTTTTAAATCCAAACCAAAGTTTTCCCAAATTAAGGGGGGTTAGGGAACAGTGGGGGGGGAAATAGGCTTGCCTCCTGGCGGATTATTATGTTTCATATTATTATTTTCCATAAATGCCAAATTTCGGGCTGAAAATTTCCCTTCGGGTGCCTTCATGGTGAATGCTAAAAATAAAGGAAAAAATAACATAAATTTATTGGGAAATTGGGGGTTAAAAAAATAGGGGGGTTAAAAAAAATGGGGAGAAAAGGCGATTGGGTTAACACATTAAAACAAAATTTACAAATTTTTGGAAAAAAAATTAAATTTTTGGGGGTTAGAGCTTAATTATTCCAATTTTAGGGGATGATTTAGGGGGTTTTGGGGGGGGAATATCGTTTTGCTTTTCGGCAAATTATTTTTTCATATTATTTATGCCCCACATGCTAAATTTCATGCTGATGACTTATTAGGTCCCTTTCCCAGGGTGGAATCCCTTGGAAAATAAAAGGTAAAAAAAATTAAGCTAAAAGGGACGGAAGTTAAAAAAATGGGGTTTAGGAAATGGAATGGGCCGATTGGGTTAAAATCCTTTAAAAAACAAAATTTTTAATAACTAATTTGAATAAAACCCCAATTTTGTTTTTGAGCTATGAATTATTCCAATTTTAAGGGGGTGTTGGGGGGGGAAATTAATCGCTTGCCTCTGGGCGGTTTTATTTTTCTATTATTATGTCCCATCATGCCCAAATTTGCATGATGAAAACCTTTTTAGGTGCCTTCGGGGTAAATGCTGGAAATCAAGGTAAAAATAATAAAAACTATTAGGGAGGGGGGTTGCCCAAAATGCGTTTTTATATAATAAGAATGGGCCCCGTTTGGGGTTTTAAAACACTTAGAACTTTTTATAACAAATTTGTTTAAAAAAATTAAATTTTTTGGGTTAGAGGTATAAATTTTATTTTAATTTGGGGGGTTTGTTTTTAAGGGGGGGTTGGGGGAGGAATATTGCTTTTTCTCTGGGCGGAAGTATGTGAGTCTGATTACATCAAAAGGGTGGTCCAATTTTTTCATATTCAAGAGGGTCCCTTTTTTCCTCTGTAGGCTCTTATTCCTCCCCTGGCAGAATCCCCCCCCCAAACCCAAACCCAAACCCCCCCAAACCACCAGCCAAAAAAATTTTTTGTCGATTTTTTTAACCCCACTTTTTTAACACAGAAGGGGTTTATCGGATGGGGCTGTTTTTTTTTTTGGTGTTCTGGACCACATAATATCAGGTCATAAAAAAAACCGGGAGTTTAAGATTGAAAATCTTTCGGGAAAGGGCGTGTGCAGAAAAGCTGAAAACCCCCCAACTGGGGTAGTTTAAAAACAGGCCCGAGTTATCGTCCCCCTACTAGCAGTCGCGTGCGCTTGGCTGCGGGCGAACAAACCCCGTCGCCATAGAACGAAAAAAAATTTTCCCACCTGGGGGAGTTTAAAAAACTATGTGTAAATTTTGTGTTTAAAAAGGGTTGGAAAAACCCTTTTTTTTTTGGGGAAAAAAAATTTCTTTGGTTTTTTTTTTCAGTCTTTTTCTTTTTTTTGGGGGGTTTTTTAACCAAAAAAAAAAACATTATGAAAATTGTATTTTTTATGAAATCATGACCTATTGTGCCCTGGGAGCTGATTTACAAGTTTAAAAAAATTTCCCATTTTTTACTCCCAAACGGCAAGTCGGTAACTGGCAATCTTTTTCTGTGAGAAATCTATGAGATATTCAGAAATTGTCAGGGGTTTTTCATTTTCCCCGGGAAATCAGCATTTCCGATAAGGTATCCCAAACAAAGATTCAAAAAAGGATTTGAATTCAATATAAACGCCAGGATGGAAAGCAGAAAATAAAGAGGGCACGTAACGTTTGTATAATTTAGGAAAACGCTAAAGTCCCGTCGCGTTGAGGGATGAGCTTTTTTAAAAGTTTTTAGTTTGCGGGGGTCTTTTTTACTTATCAAGTTCCTTTTGAACGCATTGTTGGTGATTGTTGTCAAGTTTCTATTGTTACTTGTAATTTAATAATACTTGTAATAACTGCCAGAATTTGGAACTACTCCCTATCTGAAGAAATACAAGGACTTGGCATGTCTCCTTTCAAGAGAGCTATTAAGTCTTCTACATTATGATTGCTTTTTTGATATTATAAATTCATTGTTTGGGTTTATTGTTTTTTTTTTAAAATTTTGTCTTTTCCCTATGTTTTTTTATTTTTTTTGTTTATGTTTTTTTATTTTTTTCTATATCTATTTTTATAAGCTTTTTTAAATTATCAAAATTTTTGTTGTTTAGAGGCGGCAAAAACCCCTTGGTTTGGGGGCAAAACTCCCCTTTTTCCCTCCCAAACCCTTTCCCCCTCAACCCTTTAAAGTGGAAAAAAAATAATAAAAAATAAACCTAAAAATTTAAATTTTAAAAACCCTTTTATTCTTTTGGTTTCCCGGGCCAATTTAAAAAAAGCAAACATCACCATTACCTTAATGTCCATGTGAAATATAAACCCTTGTACCCCAAACCCTTTTGGTCGAATGGGCCCCCAAATGCACGAAAATTGGGGCTTTAAAAAATCGAAAAAAATCGAAAAAATACGATATTCTTGAGAAACATTTCTTCGTTTGGGTCCCCAAAAACGGGGCTTCTAATTTCAAGAAAAGGAATGCCCCCCCTCCAATTTTCATCAAGATCCATAAGCCTTTTTGCCCGGTAGGGAAAGGGGGGGGAAACAAACAAAAAAAAATAAAAAAAAAAAAAACCAAAAAAACAAAAAAAAAAAAAAAAATTAGCTTTTTTTTTTTTGGGGGTCAGTAAAAATTGGGAAGTTTTCCTTTGCTCCCCCAAAAAATATACCGGTACTTTTTAAAAGAAAAAATGTTTCCTGTTTTCCAAAAAAAAGGGTACTCAAAAAAAAATTTGGTGTTGTTTCCTATTTTGTGATATTTTATATAATATTTTTTTAAAAAACCTCTCCCCACCCCACTGGGGTGGTGATGATTTTGTGGGAAGGGTTGGGGGGTTTTATGGCCAAAAACTTTTCATCCCTTGCCCCGCCCCCCGCTTTTCGTGTTTTGTTTGCGACAAGACTTAAAGCCCCATAAAATCTACAATGATAAAACCCCCGTCTTTTTTGGGCGGGAAAAGGGTTGGCATTGTACGCATGACGCGTTTTGAGCCCTCACTCCCTTAACAGTTATTCAAAAGACCCAAAAATTTCCCTATGCAAGGGAAAAACTTTTTAAAGATAATTTTAATTTTAATTAAACAACCAAAAAAATAATATGAACATAACGCAGATATTTAAAATGGCAAAATCCTAAAAAAAAGAAATCATCTACAGTCAACAAAAAATTTCCCCTGTATAAAAAAGTACTTTTTTTTTTGGGGTTTTGCGGTTGAAACCACCTCGTTCGCCATAAACGTTAAATTTGAAACGCCTGAGTGGTTACGCCCCGGGCGGTTTTGGTGGGGGCCCCCCAAACAGGCCTCTATTTGTGGATGAAGCGATTTAAATTTTAATTTGCCCCATTTTTCAAAAAAAAAACGAGAAATTTTTCCCACAGCAGAGGAGAGGGAGAGGGCGGGTGAAACATAAAAGCAGATTTTATATTATTATTATTGTTATCCCCGATTAGGCCAAAAGGGGGGTTTTTCACCCCCCTAAACTGAAAAAAACATTTTTCCCAGGCAAACTGTCATGAATTTTTACAGAGTTACTAAAAAATTTTTGGGGTCCCCCTTTCCCAAAAAAAAAATTTAAAATTTTGGGTGTTTTTGGGGTTTGGGTCCCATCAACAAAATCTCCCATTAGAAAAAAACTGGGGCGATTTTTATCCCCCCGTGCCCTTTGGGAGAATTTTGATCAAAAAAATATTGACGTTTCATTGACCTTTCTAAAACCCCAACCTTTTCTGTAAATTCATTTTATTTTATTTTTTTGTTTTTGGGGCCATGGGTTGGGGTCAAAATATCCCTGATTCCCCAAAAAATTTGTGTTGTTTTCCCGGAAAAGCATTTTGAGTGTATTTTTTGGGGTTGTCACAGTTTCAAGACCAAATGCTAAAAATGACCTTTTAAAATTTCAAAAAACAATACTCTATTATCTATGTGGATAAACAAAAGAAGCTTCGCAAACGTTTTTTCGGCGCGTTTTTTGGGGATGGGGCGAAATTTTGGTCCCATTGAGCTGCCTGTTTTTTAATGCAAAGGGGATTTAATGAATATCTTTTTCCCCCATTGCATGGCCTGCGAGACCGTTTTGGTAATATTTTTTTAAATTTTTTAACGACAACAAACGTGGGGGAAATCGGGGCCGCACATTACTTACACCCACTTACAATCGAATAAACCCATGTGGGTTTTTATAAGTCGAAGAAATTTTTTTCCCAATCGAAAAAATCGAAAAAAAAAAAAAATTGGGTTTTTTATGAGAAAAAATTTTTTCGAATGCGCTCAAGAACGGGGCAGTTCTAAGTTCAGAGATTTCGAAGGCCCCCACAAAATTTAATCGCAATTGGGTTTTTCGGTTTAGCCGAATCGTTTTAAACAAACCCAAAAAAATTTCAACAGAAAAAAAGGGGGGAAAATTTTCCGGGTTTTTTTTTTCCAGTAAATTTTAAATGGAATCATCGCTTCGCTCCCCAAACGCCACCAATTTCATGTACAAATCGCCCAAAAAATCCCAAAGAATAAAATACCCTTGAAAAAAGTCGCTAAAAGAAATAACCCCTAAAGTAAAGTATTATCTTTTTCGAAATCTATCTTTTTATCTGGGTCCCCGTTAGGGTGTGGGCACCCAAACCGCGGTGGCCCCGGCACCTTGTACATAAAACCGATTTGGGGGCGTTTTCGGGGAGTCACCCAGAAATAAACGTGATATAAAAATTGGAAACTGCAAAATCGGGGAGGTTTTTTAATATCTGACAACACCTTAAAAAATTTTGGTTGGGTATAAAACTTTCCCTTTTGTGTAAAAAAAGGGGTTTAAAAACATGTTCAAATCACTTTGGGGGAGTTAGTAGTTATCCTCTTTTCCTTTTTCCACTTACCAAACAGGCTACATCTTTCCAAATTTTTTGGGGGGGGGTAACGAAATTTTGAAATAAATTTTTGAAAGCAAAGGCATCGAAATAAAAGTTTTGATTTTTAAATTTAAAACCCTTTTACACACCAAACACAAAAATGCCCTTTTTAAAAAATTTATTACTAATTATAATCTTGTAACTGTGTTTTTTACACGATTTTTTTTCATTTTTTTTTTTTTGTAATAAAATTTGCTAAAATTGGCGTTTTGGGGAATTTCCGAAATCGTCTTTAACATGTTTTTTTTTTTTGCTCATAACTGTGTCTTAAAAATGTGCACAAATAATGGGCCTACACTCAAAAAAAACCGCAAAATTGCCCCTAAAAATCAAAACCCCTTTTCTTTTGGTAATCAACATTTTTGACCGAACCACGTGCAAAAATTACAAAAAAAAATTTAAAAGCGTTTTTACAGAAACCCAGCCCGGTCCCTCGAAAAGGGCCCAATTTTTTTTCTTTCCCTTTTATGGAAGTTTTTTTAACCGGTGGGACCTAGCTCGAAAATTTGAAATATTTTTTAAAGGGGGTTAATAACTTTGAAACTTGAAAATTTTTTATTTGTATTGTTTATTATAAAATTATAAATATAAGATTATGAAGACCCTTTTTTAGGGATTTGTTTCTACCCCTATTTTTTAAAAATGTACATTATACTGTACCCACCATAACAAAAATTTTTAAAAAAATACACCCGACACCTTACACAAAAAAAAGAAAGGGAAAATCAAAAAAAGGGGCCCAAAGCTCGTCTACTTTTCCCACATTTGCGCATTTTTAATTCAGAAACTACATTGCCGTAACACCTCCTTAAAAAGTTTGGCAAATAGAATTTGAAATTATTAATTTAAACGTAATATTTTCACCCCAAAGTTCTTTTTTTCAAAAAAAAAAATTAAATTTTAAACGTAATATCATGCGAATTCTATTTTGCCAACTTTTAAAGGTTTCTGTTACGGGACATTGCTTTTAAATGAACTGGAAAGCTTCGCAAACGCTTTTTAAAGGGCGGGGTTTGTTGGATGAGCGTATGTTTTTTAAAACGAAAAAAAAGCGAAAAATTGCGATTTTCATGAGAAATTTTTTTCGATTGCGCTAAAATTTCCCAAAAACCCTATTTATTCAAAAAATTTAAAGGGTTTTCTGTAAAAAAAATCATTACAATCAAATTTAAAAAATTAGTTGTTATAAGTCGAAAAAATTTTAAAAAATCAAAAAAAAAAACGTAAAATGGCGATTTTAATGAAAAAAAAAAATTTTCGATTTCGCTCAAAACGGGGCAGTTCAAAGGGTTCCCAAAGATTTCAAAGGGGCCTCCATAAAATTACATCGAAATTTGGGAGTATGGGTTTTGGGCCGGAATGTGTTAACAACACAAAAAAATACAAACAGAAAAAAAAAATAAAAAAAAACATTTTCCGTATTTTTTCTCCAGTGAAAATGAAATGGAATTTTTCGCTTCGCTCGCAAAACGCCCCAACCCAAATTAAAGAATGCGAAAATTTTGGAAAAGGTAGACGAGCTTGACCCCTTTTTTTAGGTCTAATTTTTTTTTGAGTGTGCAAATTTTTTGGGCTGTAATTTACTAAGTTAAAGTTTTTTTTAAATTTAAAATTAAATTAAATAAAAAATTTAAATTTAAAATTTGAAATTTTTTTTCAAATTTAAATTTGGAAATTTAAAAAAAAAAAAAAAATGGGAAAATTTCGAATTTCATAAGAAAAAATTTATTGATTGTGCTCAAATTTCACACAAAATATATTAATTCTTTAAAATTAAAGGGGTTCGGGTGAAAAAATCATTACAATGGGATAAAGCATGAGGTGTTATTTTCAAAAAATTGTTTAAAAAAAAAAAAAAAAACACTAAAATTTCGATTTTCATAAGAAAAATTTTTTTTGATTACACTAAAATTTCAAAACAATTTTTAAATTCTAAAATTATGGTTCTGTAAAAAAAAATAAATTAAAATCAAATTTAAAGTATGTGATGTAAAAATTTCGAAGAAACATTTAAAAATCAAAAAAAAATCGAAAAATTTTGTGTTTTTCATGAAAAACTTTTTTTTGATTGCGCTAAAAAAGTGGCATTTTCTAAGTTCAGAGATTTCGAAAGTCCCCAGCAAAATTATTACCCTTCTCCTTTTTTCTTACTCATAATACATAAATTTACTGTGCTTAGTAAATACATCCATTTTTTCTAGACAAAATAAATTGCACTTCTTTTACTTTTTCCCAGTCCCTTTGTTGCAAATAAAATTTTGAAAAGATTTTTTTTCCCGGGGGCAAAAAAATGTAGAATTTTAAACAAAAAAGCTTGCCCCGTCTTTAGATCTCAATTTTTTTGTTTTGAGGTTTAGTTGCCCCCTTTAAACAAAAATTTTGTACGTGGGGGGATATCTTACTTTAAAAGATAAGAAAAATATATTCACTCTACCTTCAAGAAAAGGGAAATCGACCACAGAAAAAATATATAAGCCTAAAATTTTAATTAGTATATATTAAAAAAACCCTGTAGAAAACTTAAAGAAAAGTCCCGGGGTTTAAGTTTTATTACCCCTTAAATTGTTTTTTTAAACCTTTTTCATGCTTAAAAATAGTTTTGATTTTTAAATTTTCAACCCATCATATAGGGTTTGATCGATGATAATATGGTGGAGCAATCCCCAAATGACCAATGATCATAATATCTTTTTTTTTCTTTTTTTGTGTTTGAAGAGGGACTTCAAAACAAGCACATAGTTTTTTTTAATAGTTAAATTTGTAAATAATGTTTTGAAACTGAGTTTAGAAAAAAAGTACTGTAATGTGTACAGTGGAAATGTGCAGAAATGTTATTTTTTTGGAATTAATTTTTTTCAATATATTATTAAATCATCATCTTTTTGGGTGGGCATAAACTTTGCACCCCCTTGAAAGAACCCGGGGCCTAGTAAAAATGCTAGTACCATTGACTGTACCCGGTACAAGCGTCTCGTATTAAAAATCAAAATTATAAGATATGGTTTCTTTTCACCCCCGCAAAATCTCATCAGCACCGGGAATTGGGTTAGCTGTAGGTTTTTGTTTTTCAGAAAACAGGGGGGGGGTAAAAGGGGGTTTATCATGCCGGGGATAAAGCTGGAAATACCCCCACGAAATTTTTGGGACCCACCTACACCCTGCTTTCTCTACTCTTTGTTCGGGAAAAAAAAGACTAACTGAAATACCAAAAAAACTAAGTACCAGTTTAAAAAAGTGGTTGCTGCCGTGGGGTCATTATATTTTTGAGTACCCCCAATCCTCGGTGGTTAATTTTTGGATTTAAAATTTTAAAATTTTTAAATTTAGCCCACTTTAAAAGAAACCCAAAAAAATGAAAAAAAAAAAAAAAAAAAAAATTAAAAAAAAAATTTTTTTTGGTTCGAGTCCCCGACATGCTGACTTTCATGTACACAACACACACAACAGACGTACACAACAACTTTCATAAAACATTAACAATTAGATTAGTTGTTTAACAAATTCCCTTAAAAGGGAACTCAAAACAACAATAGAGTAGTTACACACCAGATGATCTGGGGTTTGATTTCCCCCCTGCCCGACTTTTTTATGTACACAAACCCACAACAAAGTACAAAAACCACTTTTTATTTAAAAAATTAAAAATTAGATTAGGTTTTAAAAGTTTTATTACAGTAGCTCAAACAAAAAATAGAGTAGTAAAAAATAGCCCGAAAGATTTTGGGTTCGAGTCCCCGAAAACTGACTTTCATGTACACAACACACACAACAGACGTAACACAACCACTTTCCAAAAAAATTAACAATTAGATTAGTTTTTAACCAAATTCATTACAGTAGTTTTAAGCAACAATGAGGTAAACATAGCCAATGATCTTTGGGTTTTGAGTCCCCGACAGGCGGGCTTTCATTACACAAAAAAAACCCAAAAGACCCTAAACAAACCCCTTTCAAAAACTTAACAATTAGGGTTAGTTGTAACAAGTTTTTATTAAAAGTAAACTCAAACAACAATAGAGTAGGAACATGCCAGATGATTGGGTTCGAGTCCCAGACAGGCCCGACTTTCAATTTTACACAAACCCACCCAAAAGACGTACACAACCCCTTTTATAAACATTAACCCAAATTTGATTAGTTTTTTAAAAGTTTCATTCCCGTAGCTCAAACAAAAATAAGTATTTAAAAATAGCCCGTGATCTGGGGTTTGGTCCCAGACAGGGTGACTTTTTTGTAAAACCCCAAAAACACACCCAAAAGACGTACCAACCACTTTTTATAAAACATTAACTTAGATTAGGGTTTTAAAAAGTTCATTACATAGCTCAAGCAACAATAGAGAGTAAACATAGGGAATGAAACTGGGTTCGAGTCCCCAGACAGGCTGACTTTTTTATGTACAAACACACACAACCGACGTAAAACCCCCCCCCTTTTATAAAACATTAACAATTAGAAATTTGTTGTAACAAGTTCATTAAAAGTAGTTCAAGCAACAATGAGTAGTAAAAAATAGCCAGATGATCTGGGGTTTGAGTCCCCCGCAGGGGGACTTTCAGTACACAAAAACACACAAACCCGAGTCCCCAACCACTTTCAAAAAAAACATTAACATTAGATTTGTTTAACAAATTCATTACGTAGTTTAAACAAAAATAGAGTAGTAAACATGCCAGATGATCTGGGGGTTTGAGTCCCCGCAGGCTGACTTTCAAAGTACACAACCACCCCACAACAACTACACAACCACTTTCATAAAAAAATTAAAAATTTTAAATTGTTGTAACAAGTTCCCTTCAGTATTTAAACAACAATAAGTAGTAAAAAAGGGCCCGAAAATCTGGGTTCCCAGTCCAGACAGGCTTTACCCTTTTATGTACACAAAACACACAACAGACTCCCCAACCAAATTTCATTTAAAAAATTAACCAAATTTGATTAGTTTAAAAAGTTTTAAATTAAAAGTAGCTCAAACAACAAAAGATAGTAAACAAGCCAGATGATCTGGGTTCGAGTCCCAGACAGGCTGCCTTTCAAGTACACAACACAACACAAAGACGTACACAACCCCTTTCATAAAAAAATTAACAATTGATTAGTTTAAAAAGTTTTATTACAGTACTCAAGCAAAAATAGAGTAGGAAACATAGCCAAAAATGATCTGGGTTCGATCCCCGACAGGTTTACTTTCATGTAACACAAAACCACACCCCGAAAGTACACAACCACTTTTTATAAAACATTAAAATTAAAATTAGTTGTAACAATTCATTACGTATTTAACAACAATAAGAATTTAAAAATAGCCAGGGTGATCTGGGTTCGAAATTTCCCCAAAAAGGCTTTAAATTTCAAGTCCCCCCAAAACACACAAAGACGTACAAAACCCCTTTCATAAAAAATTAAACAATTTTGATTAAATTTTTAACAAGTTCATTACAGTAAGTTCAAGCAACCCCAAAAGAGTAGTAAACATACCAAAGATCTGGGTTTGGGCCCAAAAAGGCCGCTTTCATTACACAACCCCCACAAAAAGACGTCACAACCACTTTTTAAAACATTAAAAATTAGATTTGTTGTAACAAGTTCTTACCGTAGGCTCCAAACAACAATAGAGTAGTAAACAAAAAGCCAGATGATTTTGGTTTGAGTCCAACGGCTTTACTTTCATGGGCACAACACACACAAAAAGACGTACCAACCACTTTCATAAAACATTAACAATTAGATTAGTTGTAACAAGTTCATTACAGTAGCTCAAGCAACAAAAGGTAGTAAACATAGCCAGATATCTGGTTTTTGAGTCCCGACAAAGGGTGACTTTCAGTACACAACACACACAACCCGACGTACAAAAACCATTTTTATAAAACATTAAAAATTAAAATTAGTTGTAACAAATTCATTACGTAGTTCAAACAACAAAAGAGTGTTTAAAAATAGCCAGATGATCTTGGGTTTTTTGGGGAGTCCCCAGACAGGCCCGACTTTCAAGTACACAACACCCACAACAACGTCACAACCCCTTTCATAAAACATTAACAAAAAGATTAGTTTTTAACAAGTTCATTACAGTATTCAAGCAAAAATAGAGTAGTAAAAATAAACCCGATTATCTGGGTTCGAGCCCCCGACGGCTGACTTTTTAAAGTACACAACACACACAACAGACGTCCAACCCTTTCATAAAACATTAAAAATTAATTAGTTGTAAAAAAGTTCATTTTCAGTATTTAAGCAACAATAGAGTAGTAAACTAGCCAATGATCTGGGTTCCAGTTTCCCCGACAGGGTGACTTTTTAAGTACAAAACACACACAACAGCGTAACAAAACCCCTTTTTATTTAAAATTTTAAAAATTTTGATTTTTTTGTAAAAAAGTTCATTTTCCGTACTCAAAAACAATAGAGTTTAAAATAGGGCCCGTGATCTGGGTTCGAGTCCCAGCAGGTGGCTTTTCATGTACACAAACCCCACACAACAGCCTTTCACAAAACCCCTTTCATAAAAATTTAAAAATTAAATTGTTTTAACCCAAATTTTATTAAAAGTAGTTTTAAGCAACAATAAGAAATAAACATAGCCAATGATCTGGGTCCCAGTCCCAGACCCGGCTGACTTTTTTAAGTAAAAACCCCAAAAACACCAACAGACGTACACAACCCCTTTTTATAAAAAATTCAAAAAGATTAAGGGTTTTAAAGGGTTTATTAAGTATTTAAACAACCCAAAAAGAGTGTAAAAAATAGCCCGAAAGGGGGTTGGGGTTTGAGTCCCAGAAGGTTTACTTTCCGTACCCCCACACCCCAACAACCCTCCAAAAAAAATTTTTAAAAAAAACATTAAAATTAGTTTTTTTTTTTTTTTTTTTTTTTTAACAATTTTTATTTCGGTTCAAGCAAAAATAGAGTAAATAAAAAAGGGCCCGATGATCTGGGTTCGAAATCCCAACAGGGCTGACTTTCATGACACAACACACACAACAGACGTTTCACAACCACTTTTTATAAAAAAATTAACAATTAGATTTGTTGTTTAAAAATTTAAATTTCAAGCTCAAACAACAATAGAGTTTGGAAAAATAGCCGATGATCTGGGGTTGATCCAGACAGGCTGGGCTTTCATGTACAAAAACACACACAAAGACGTACACAACCCCCTTTCATAAAACCTTTTTTAATTAGATTAGTTTTAACAAATTTTTATTAAAAGTAGCCCCAAGCAACATAGGTAGTAAACATAGCCGATGATCTTGGGGTTTGGTCCCAGACAGGCTGACTTTTATGTACACAAAAACACACAACCCGACGTACCAAAAACCACTTTCCTAAAACCTTAAAAATTAGATTTGTTGGGAACAAGTTCATTACATAGTTCAAGCCCAAAAATAGAGTGTTAAAACATAGCCAGATGATCTGGGTTTTGAGTCCCCGACGGCTGACTTTTTAAGTAAAAACACAACACACAACAGACGTACACAAACCCCTTAATAAAACATTTTAAAAATTGATTAGTTGTAACAAGTTCAATTTCAGTAGCTCAAACAAATAGAGTAGTAAACATAAACCGATGATCTGGGGTTTGAGTCCCATCAGGGTGACTTTCATGTACACAACACACAAACAAACGACACAAAACCACTTTCATAAAACCCTTTAAAAATTAAATTAGTTTTTTAACAAATTCATTACAGTATTTAAAACAAAAATAGGTAGTTAAAAAATACCAGATGATCTGGGTTTCGAGTCCCCGACAGCTGACTTTTTATGTACACAACACACCAACAGACTCAAAAACCACTTTCCCCTAAAACATTAACAAAAAGATTATTTTTAACAAGTTCCCTTACAGTAGTTTTAAGCAAAAATAGAGTAGTAAACAAGCCAGAAGATCGGGGTTTGAGTTTCCCAGACAGGCTGACTTTTTAAGTACACAAACCAAAACAAAACAGAAAGGGACACAAACCCCTTTCATAAAACTTAAACTTAGATTAGTTTTTAAAAAAGTTTATTACAGTAGTTTAAGCAACAAAAGAGTAGTAAACCTGCCAGAAAGATCTGGGTTTTGAGTCCCCAAAAGGCTGACTTTCAAGTACACAACACACACAACAAACGTACACAACCACTTTCAAAAATTTTTTAATTAATTTTGTTGTAAAAGTTCATTTTCAGTAGTTTAAGCAAAAATAAGTAGTAAACATAGGGGCCCGATGATCTGGGTTCGAGTCCCAGACAGGCTGACCCTTTTATGTACCAACACACACCAAAAGAGTCACAAACCCCTTTCATAAAACCTTAACAATTAATTAGTTTTTAACAAGTTCATTCAGTAGCTCCAAAAAACAATAGGTAGTAAACATAAACCAGAAAAACTGGGTTCGATCCCCGACAGGCTGACTTTCAAAGTACAAAAAACAAAACACAACAGACGGACACAAAAACCCCTTTTTATTTAAAAAATTAACAATTAGATTAGTTGTTTAAAAATTCATTACAGTATTTAAACAAAAATAGAGTTTTAAACATAGCCAATGATCGGGGTTTGAGTCCCGACAGGCGGGCTTTCAAGTACACAAAAACAAAACAACAGAGTAAAAACAACCACTTTCATAAAACATTAACAATTTTAAAATTTGTTTTTAACAAGTTCATTACAGTAGTTTTAAAACAACAAAAAGTAGTAAACATAGCATGATCTGGGTTCGGTCCCGAAAAGGCTGACTTTCAAGTACACAAAAACACCACAACAGACGTCCCCAAACCAAAAATTTTAAAACATTAACAATTAAGGTTAGTTTGGGGAAAAAGTTCATTACCGTAGTTTAAGGGAACAATAAGTAAATAAAAATAGCCAGAAAGATCTGGGTTCGGTTCCCCGACAGGGTTTACTTTTATGTACCAACACACCCCAACAGACGTAACCAAACCCTTTTTATTAAAAAATTAAAATTAGATTAGTTGTAACAATTCATTACAAATAGGTTTTAACAACAATAGAGTAGTAAAAATAGCCCCGATGATTGGGTTTGGGGTCCCAACGCTGACTTTCATGTACACAAACACACACAACCCAGTCACAACCAAATTTTTTATAAAAAAATTAAAAATTAAATTAGTTGTAACAAGTTTTTACGTAGTTTTTAAGCAACAATAAAAGTAATTAAAAAACCAGAAAGATCTGGGGTTTGAGTCCCCGAAAAGGCTGACTTTTTTAGTACACAAAACACCAACAGACGTACACAACCCCTTTCCTAAAACATTAAAAAATTAGATTAAATTGTAACAAGTTTTATTACAGTAAATTTTAAGCAACAATAAGTATTTAAAAATAGCCAATTTATCGGGGGTTTGGGGTCCCAAAAGTGGGCTTTCCCTGTACACAAAACACACAACAACGACACAACCCCTTTCATAAAAAATTAACCCAAATTAAAATTAGGTTTTTAAAAAAAGTTTCCCTTTCAGTATTTTAAACAACAATAGAGAAATAAAACCCTAAACCCCGATTCCCGGGTTCGAGTCCCCGACAGGCTGAAATTTCAAGTAAAAACAACAAAACCACAACAGACGTAACCCAAACCCCTTTTTATAAAAAATTAACAAATTTGATTATTTTTAACAAATTTATTACAGTATTTTAAACAACAATAAGTGTAAACCCTAGCCAATGATCTGGGTTTGAGTTCCCCAAAAAGGGTGACTTTCAAAATTACACAAAAACCACACACAACGTACACAACCCCTTTCAAAAAAACATTAAAAAAATTTTGGGTTTTTTTCCCAAAAAGTTAAAACCCCCCGGGTTAGGTTAAACAAAAGGTTTTGTTTGCCGTGGGGGTTTATTTGCAGTGCTTTTTTGTCCTACCAAAAGGTAAAAATTTTTTCAAAATTCCCTTTTTTTTTTGTCAATTTATTAATTTTCCGAAAAAATTAAACATTAAAACCAATTATCTTTGGGGGTTTGGCCCCCAAATTTTTCCAAAAACCCCCAAAGGTACTAAAAAACCAAAAAAAAAATTAAATTTTCCATTGTATAAAAATGAAGTTTTAGCCCCAAAACCCGGGGTTTTTGGGCAGAAGGCCCTTCAGAAAATATCCCCCAAAAAAAAGTTCCCAAAAAAAACTTAAAATTTAAAAGTTTATTTCTGCCGAACTGGCTAAATTTTTTCCCCAAAATTTTTTCTTTTTAAAAAACCCCAAAAAAATCACAAAACCTTAAAAAATTTCCAAATTGAAAAAATGAAAACTTTAGCCCCAAAAAAGTTTGGCCCGAATTTTTGGCCCAAAGGCCGAAATTATGACAAAAACAAAAAAACGTAAAAACAATTTTCATAAAATTAAAATTTTTATTTTTAACCCCAAAAACGTTCCCAAACAAAATTAGAGAAAACAAGGGCGTGTCCTTTTCATCCCCGACCCTTGCCTTTCCCGGGAGGAACAAAAAAAACAACGAAAAACAAAAAAAAAACCACCCAAAAAAAAAAAAAAAAAAAACGGAACTAAATTTTTTGGGGGGGTTTTTGGGGAAAAAAAAGTCCCCCTTTTCCTTCGTTATTTAACAAGTTCATTACGTAGTTTAAGCAACAATAGAGTAGTAAACATAGCCATATTTCTGGGTTCGAGTCCCGGGCACTGACTTTCATGTACCCACACACACAACAGACGTACCAACCACTTTTATAAAACATTAAAAAATTAATTGTTGTAAAAAAAATTCAAATTTCAGTAGCCCCCAAGCAACAATGATTTGTAAACATAGCCAGATGATTTGGGTTTTGGGGTCCCAGCCCGGGTGACTTTCAAGTACCCCAAACACACACAACAACGTAAAACAACCAAATTTCATAAAAAAATTAACAATTAGATTATTTTTAACAAGTTCATTACAGTAGCTCCCAAACAACAATAGAGTAGTAAAAATAAACCAAAAGATTTTGGGTTTTGAGTCCCCCGACAGGGGGGACTTTCATTACACAACAAACACAACCCGAAGTAAAAAACCACTTTCCCAAAAAATTAAAAAATTAGATTTTTTTTTTTTTTTTTTTTTTTTTTTTTTGTAACAATTTTTTCAGTAGGGTCAAGCCCAAAAATAGGTAGTAAACATAGCCGATGAAACTGGGTTCGGCCCCCGACTGCTACTTTCAAAGTACACAAACACGGGCACAACCCGACGTACACAACCCTTTCATAAAAAATTAACAATTAGATTATTGTAAAGTTCATTACGTACTCAAAACAAAAATAGAGTAGTAACATAGCCAGATGAAACTGGGTTTTTAGCCCCCAAAAGGCTGCTTTCAAGTACACACACCCAACAAGACGTACACAACCACTTTCATTTAAACCCTTAAAAAATTAGATTTTGTTGTAACAAGTTCATTTCATAGCTCAAACAACAATAGAGTTGTAAACCCTAGCCCGGGTGAAACTGGGGTTTGATTCCCCGACAGGCGACTTTTATGTACCAACACACCCCCAAAAACGGGACACAACCCTTTCTAAAACATTTTTTAATTAGATTTGTTGTAACCAAATTTTATTACAGTAGTTTAAAACCCCAAAAAGAGCAGTAAACATAGCCAGATGATCTGGGTTTGAGTCCCCGACGGGTGACTTTCAAGTTCACAACACACACAACAGACGTACACAAAAACTTTTTATAAAACATTAACAATTTGATTAGTTGTCCCCAAATTCATTAAATATTTTAAACAACAAAAGGTATAAACATACCAGATGATCTGGGGTTTTAGTCCCCGCGGCTGACTTTCTGTCCAACAAACACACAACAGACTTTAAAAAACCACTTTCATAAAAAAATTAACAATTAGATTTTGTTTTTAACAAGTTCATTACATAGTTTAAACAACAAAAGAGGTAGTAAACCTAGCCAGAATGATTTTGGGTTTGGGGTTCCCCGACAGGCTGACTTTCTGTAAAAACCCCAAAACACACAACCGACGTACAAAACCAAATTCTAAAACTTAAATTTAAATTAGTTTTGTTTAAAATTAAATTTTAAATAGGTTTTAAACAAAAAATAAAGTAATTAAAATAGCCAGAAAGTCTGGTTCGGGGGGTCCCAGAAAGGCTGACTTTCAGTAAACAAAACACAACAAACTACACAACCAATTTTAAAACTTTTCAATTAATTTTTTCCAAAATTTCATTAAAAAGTAGCCCCGCAACAAAAAGAGTATTTCATAGCCAAATTATAAACTGGGTTTGATTCCCCCGACAGGGATTTCAAGTTTCACAACCCCCCACAACAGAGTACCCCAAAACCCCTTTTTAAAAAATTTAACAATTGAAAGGTTGAAGTTATTAAATTTTAAAAAGCCAAAACATTGAGTATAAAAAGCCCGTAATTTTTGGGGTTTAAAAAAGCAAGGTGTTTTTGTCCAAAAAAACAAAAGAGAAAATTTACATTAAAATTAACAAATTTTTTTTCAAGTTATTTTCGTTTGCTAAGCAAAATTTTTTGAGTGTTTTTTAACCCCCTTTCCAAGTCCCGGGGGGTTTTTTCCCCGGGAATTTTTTACCACCCACCGCCGGACGCCAACCACTTTGGTCCAAAAATTTTTGGGGTTGGGGTTTTGGGGGGGGTTGGGGATTTTAACAACCTTGGGGTAAGTTCAAAAACCAGATTAGCTTTTGGGGGTTAAATTCCCAAAACTTTTTTTTGATTATGTCAAACAACAATTCGTGTTCTTTTTTTTCTGAATTTCCTTTGGGGTTTTGTTCAAATTAAAATTTGTGGTTTAAAAAACCAAAAGGTTGAAACATACCTTTGGGTTTTTTGTCCCGACAAGGTTTTCTTTTTCACCAAACCCCATACGTACCAAAAACTTTTTTCCTTTCCCTTAGATTTTGTAAAAATTTCATTACATGGGGTCAAGAAAATTTGGGAGAAACTACCAAAACTTGGGGTTGAGCCCAAAAACCCGGTTGATTTCTTTACCCAAAAAACCAAAGACGTAAAAATTTCAAAAAACATTAAAAAAAGGAACAATTCCTTCGGCTCAAAACCAAAAAGTAGTAAAAAACAATAAAATTTTGGGGCGAAAAACCCCCAAAATTTATTTAAAACAACAAACCCCCCCAAAAGCCAAAAATAAAAAAACAATTTTTGTTGAAAAAGTTTTTTCCAGCCAAACCAAAATTTGAACTAACCCAAGGGAGGGTTTTGGTTGGTAGAATTACTTTCCCAATTGGGACAACCCACCACCCCCAAGCCCCAAAAACCCAAAAAACCTTTTAAAAATTAGTTGTTTGGGGGAAAAAGATTAAGGGGGCCCCCCTCAAAATTGGGAAGGAAAAAAACAGTGACTTTTGGTAAAGGTGATTTAAAAAAAACACCAATAAAATTTTTTTGCAATTCCCAGTAGACGTTATAATGGATAGTGATAAATCCACTAACTGATTATTCGATTGGAGAGGGAGGCTTTGGGTTAACCCCCGTCAGGGCAAATTTTACGATTATTTCCATAAAACGTGTTTTTAGAATACAAGGGAAAATTTTGATAGTTGTTTAGGAAATGTCACCTAACGGAACCCCTCTTTTTCATGATTTAATTAGAGGGGAAATTAGGGTGGAAGAGTTGATGTAGGAAAAAAATCTAGACATAACAACACAACTTGACGGGGGATTGAACCCGGGCCCCCCCCCCACTAGACCCCCAAGCAAGCAAGCAAGCGGTAGTCCTGGGTTCAATCCCCGGCCCCGAGTTGGATTTTGTAATTTTCAGATTGTATTCCATTTAATCGAACTGTTGAAATCTAATTGAGGAGTTCAGTCCTAATTAGCTGTCCATAAATGCACATTAAGTATTGTAAATTATTCTCCAATTAATTTCTCGACTTGGTTTGTTGCGAAAAACTCCCCTATGTGAAATTGTTAATATTTGATACAATATTCAGAAAGGAAAAAAACCCAAATTTTGAGGGGGTTTGATCCTGGGCCCCCCCACTTTCCCAGATAGACTACCAAGACGGTAACTTTAACTTCTGAATTGTATTCCCTTCAGATCTATATGCAACACACTTCAAAATTTAAACAAGTTCTTGGGGGTTAGCCGGAATGTAAAGACCGGGGCGAACCCGGGTCGGGATGGATTTTAATTTCGAATTTTTTTAATATTCTCCATTAATGTTTGGTTCTTTTGTAGTTTTAAATTTGTCATTTCTCTCGCCTGTATTTAACTTTCTAACAAATAAATGCAAATGAGTAAAATGTTAGTGAAAAAATAAATTTTTGACGTTTTGACAGAAAAAATTGTAGTAAAAGCAAAAAATAAAAAAGTTGGTAAAAAATGATGCAAAAAAACAAAAATTCTTTTACTAACAGATGTGTGGGGGAAACCCCAACAGTTTACCTAAAGAAACCCCTTGGATTTAAAATTTTTCAAACAAATTTCCAATATCTTTCAGTTGCCCACAGGGGGGCCTTGGGGTTCTCTTCCCACTCTCCAGAAAATGTTTTTTTGTGTTCATTTTTGGGTTTTTGTTTTCTCGCCCGCGTTTAAGAGCTTCGGGACGGGCATGTACTCGGCAGCCGAAAGCACTAAATTTAAAGATGTAAAACCTTTCAAAAAAAATTGTAGCGACATACCCAAATTCTAAAATGCACAGGACACAATATTTTATGCGAACAACAAAAACAAAAGAATTGCTTGTTAAAAACCCCTACTATCACCATTTTTGGAATTATTCCTTTGCATTGATTTATGCGTAACCAGGGGTGTTTTGTGGGGTTTATTACATCCATCGATTCTGCTTGTTGTATGTTGTTCTGCATAAAAATATCTGTGTCATGTGCATTTAAGAATTCTCGTACGTCGTTTAAATTTTTCTCCAGAGCGTTGTACATCTTAATTTGAGTGCTTACGAGTGTGCCGTACACATGCCTGTCTTGTGAAAACTCTTAACCCGAGAGTAGTCGCGTGTGGTCTTTTAGACCGACATTTTTTTTCAACAGTTGGTATTTGTACAGCACGCATGCTTGGCTTGTCTAGTTCCGCTTACCTTCCCAAATTAGTTTTGTAAACCCAGTGTGCAAACGCGTTTTGGTTCGCAGAACTTCAACTAAGAAAAGGGGTCCTTTTTCGGTTGCTTGGTCTTTTCGCCCGTGGGGGATACAAGGGGGGCAAAAATATGCATACTCAATCACTAGATGAGACATGATTTTGTATTTAGGTTGATTATTTTTAAACATACAGTGTTGGCATAAAATGTCTGGTTTACAAATAATTCGAATACGGGGTGTTTCAAAAGATATTTTTTTTATTTTTTTTAGGTTTGCAACTTTTTGGTTTGTTTGTTTTATTGTTTGATTTTTTTATTGATTTTTGATTGATTATGATTGATAATGATTAATAAAACATGTATGCTGTCACTTACATGAAAATATCTATATTGGTAATCAAAACGTCATCTAAGTTTTTAGCCCATAATAAATAATGCGGTCTAAAGGCCCCGGGCGGACACTTACGTTACAAACGGGGCGTGATACTTTGGGTTAATGTAAGTGCTAAAATTTCTATTTTTTCATCTTAAAATACAAACCAAAATTTCATTTTGTACCTCTTGATCTGCTTCAATCACTGGTTTTAAATTTTGTTTTTTGAAATAATTATTTTGTGGTTGTTTCAGATGATTGGAAACGTTCTATGTGCAAACACTTTTCTGCGCAAAAAATCTGACATCGCAACCTTCAAATTTTCGCTCCCAGAATTTCTACGCTGCATCCTCCCCCCCCCCCCCCCGCCTGGGATGACTGGAAAAAACTAGAAAGCCCAACCCCGAAACAAATTTGGTGAGATCACCGTACAACCCCTTGCACTTGTAATTTCAAGGCCATGGCATAGCCTTTTCCCACAGCCACTTCTTGTATGCACTGTTCAAAATCTGTTGAAATTTCATACATGGTTTTAAATGTACAGCTGTGCAATAAAATTGTCTACCCAGCCGTTGTTGTGATGATTCTTTTGTACATAGCACCTTTTTTTCCCTTTGTTCAGCATGTATTTTCCCCTTTTTTTATCTTAGTTGCAGATATGGTAACTAATTGGGCATCGAAGGGTTTGGGGATCAGGAAGGCAGCTTTTGGTAGATCCTTTTTGCGTATTTTTGTTGCACTTGTCTTTTAAATGGTTCCTTTCAATGGACTGTTTAATGAAAAGTGTGAAGCTAAACACTTTTGGGTTTTTGAGCTTCCATTTTCATTTCGATGGTCCCATTGAAGGGAAACATTTAAATGACTGACAAGTGTAGACATACATAGCAATAATGATTATGACCAACAGCATTCCAATAATCCTTAACCCTTCATGACCCAATTAGTGGACTTAGTCTTTTTTTTTCAAGGTCAAACTGCTAACCTTGCAAGGTTAGGCACTTGACCTAGTTTATGGACTTAGCTGTTTTTTTCAAGGCTAAATATTATTATTATAATAATAATACTAAATAATAATACTAAATAATAACAATTGCATTGGAAAAATATAATACTTTATTAACAATATTAAATAAAATACAATAAATATTATACAAATTACATGAAAAACAAGCAAAAAAATGGATAAAAAAAACAAAAAATGGGTCCAAAAAAATGTTTTTTTAACTACCAAGTCTTTTTTACATTTCAGAGCCCCATCCCCCACAGAATAACTTGTACCTAACAAAGTGTTCTCCCCAGAGCGAGCGGAATGACGGAAAAATTTTGATGAGACCCACCCCAAGCAGTTGCTAGTTCTCAAACACGGATGGTCCAAACGGTTTTGAACTAGAACGTATGTTCAAGAATAGCAATTTCAAGGGGCGGTTTTCACCAAATTCCACCACAGCCGTCCAGTAAGAAGACTCAACACTCTTTTTTAAGTTAGAAAAAAGCAGCAAAAGATAAAACCACTAGCAGGACGAAGCAGCCTCAAATACACTAGGTCTCCCCCGGGGGTTTAAAGTGGCTAACATTGCTCTTTAGTTTTTTAAAGTTTTAAAAACCCTTAAGTACTTCTGGTTTAAAAAAAAACAGATACTTCCTCAATTTTTTTTGAAACTTCATTTATTTATTTTTATTCTATCCATTCAGGTAACAAAATTTTAAAAATTTAATAGGTTTGCAACAAATATAAAAAAAAATAATTTTGTAGTTACCACCCCCCACTCAGCTCGGAATGTTTTTCATGGGGCGGACATGAATTAAATTTTGCTTTACCCAACAGATTTAAATAGGAGTGATTTTAACAAGTAATGAGAATTTTTTCAACAGTAAAAAAAATTTGCCCAAGTTTTAAATTTTAAATAAATTCAAAAGGGTTTTTAAAAAGGTTTCGAACTAAATTTAAAGAACCCAAGCCTGAGAGATATTATTTATTCTTATAACGTCATCATATTTAGTTCACAAAACTGATTTACAAAGGAGGCTATTGCAGACTGGTGATTTCCGCATCCTCGTATGACATGCAAAGTTGCATATAATTATAGTGTAGTAATGCCCCTCCCCCTCCCCCCCCCCCCCCCCCCCCCCCCCGCCAGTCAAGCAAGAAGAAGTGTTAAGGGGTTGCCAATGAGCTCAATTATTGCTAGTGTTTAAAGCGACAGACCCCTGCCAACATATGTTCTGTGGTTTTGAGAGAACTTGCCAATGAAAAAATATTGTAATTTATTTTTAAGCGAGCTTTCATTGACTCTGCCGGAAAAAAAAAGTCAGGGTTTTTTTTTTTTTTTGTTTTTTTGTATGTCCGCCATAACGTTCGAACGGAGGCTCGGACGAGTTAAAAATTGGACCATCCGCAAGCTTTGTTCTCGATTGAATGCCATTAGTTTTTGGCAAAATTTGTTCAAAAAGTGAAAAAGTTACATTAAAGTTAATGAATTTTTTTTAAAACTAAACGGCGACAAAACTGAGGGGGCCCAAACATTTAGAATGCCGCCCGGTCACGAATATGTTAATTTTTTTGACCCGAAAGTATAGGAGATGGAAATTAAATAAAAAAATAACGTTCCCCATGGCCGAAAAGTCGAAACGAGAATTCTGGTCACATGCACTCCCACCTAGAAGTAATAAAAATACTATGGGGAAGCAGTTTTTATTTATTCCCAAAGAGTTAAAAAGTTTTCCAAGAAATAATGTAAAGGGTCCTCCAGATGGTGGGGGGTTTATTCCCAAGTAAAGGTTTCCCCAGGGGTTTCCCCAATACCTTCCCAAATAGTAAAAATAAAAACATGGCCCTGGGACAGCGAAGTCGAAATTTTAAAAATTAAAAAAAAATGGAATGTGGGTCTAGCTAAGCACGTGCTGCTTAAAACGGTCCAATGAGCGTATCCTAGTAAGTTAGTTTTTAATTAGACATTTAATTTAATTTAATTTACAAAACGCATAATCGAACAACAAACCATCCCGATATTATTTTTGAATATTTTTTCTTGCTTTTATATAATTCGAAAAAACCCCAATTACTTTTGCAATCAGTTTTCAGATTTTTTGCACCCCCGAGATATCTTTTAAAAAACTGTAACTGCGGGGGTCTACCCCCCTAAGAAACCTGGTTCTTTGGGTGCAATGTAGAGTTCTCAAACGTCGTCCAAACAATAGGTTGTTATTTAAAGAATGAAAGTTGAAAACACAGAAGTTTTTCCCTAATTTGGTGAGGTAAAACAATAATGTTTATAAAATTTTAATTTTATTGAATTTTTTCATAGGAACCAGTACAGAAATTCTTTAAAGCGTTTTGTCGAAAGTAATATAAAATTTGGCAACTTTAATAATAAATTTATTGGCCTACTTTTTATGTTTTGATTTTTTCCAAGATCCCTCTTTTTATTTCTCAATCTTTTTTAGCAAGGAAAAATATCCCCATTTCAAGTGATTTTAATTAAATTATGAGGGGAACCCCAAGTATATTCAATTTAAACTTAAAAACAAATAACTAAAAAAAAAAAATACTAAAAAAAAACTAAAACTAAAAACTAAATAAATTGACAGAAAGCCCTTTTTTCTTTTTTAAAAAAATTTTAAAGTGGGGAATTAATAATGAACATAAAGTTTACCAAAATTAAAAATTTTATGGGTAATTTTAGACTTTGCAAAAGGAGATAAAGGGGGGTAACTCTCCCATGAGTATACTTTTTTTTCAATTGGGCCAAAAATTAAAAAAGCCAGCTTCTAATTAATCATGATCATTTTCTACGAAAGCCCACATTTGGCCAACTTGCCATCATGGGGGGTCTGGGTCTAGCGATAAAAGAATTTTTTTAGTTGTACAAAAAATTTTAAAAAAAGAATAGTTATGCATAAAAAAACGAAAAGCATGTTTGAAAAGAAGCAATCTTTCAAATTTAAAATTTTAAATTTAAAAACGGTTTGTTTTGGCCCAAAAAAAGGGGAAATAACCTTAAACGGGTGCTAGTGTGTAAATACCAGTAATGCTTGAGTAAAGGTCAGAAAAAATTAAGAAAATTGTCCCTATTTTAGAGCTGATACACTCAGATGCAAGAGCTATGTTTTTTAGGTGGACGAATTATGGGGATGATTAATTCTAATTTTAATTTTTAGTTTTAAAATCACCTTTTACAGTTTAAAAAAACTTGCGGGAAAAAGGTTTTTGAACCAAAACCCTTCTGCTTTAAAAAGTGGGAAAACCCCAAAAGGACCAACAAGCATTCACGCAAAGAGAAAAGATAAACCTACAGAACTTTTGAATTGGCGTTTTTACAAATTCAAAGTAAAAACCATGATTAAAATATCATCCCCAGAAATTTTTTTTATTCATTGACAAAAGTTACTAATCAAGTTACACGCAAAAAAAACATTATTGTAACGCAAAACTGCGCACAGGTTACTTGGAAACAGAGAATGGGGTTTGCAAAAACAAAAACCATTTTCAAGCAGTTACCTGAGGAATACAGACATCATAATAGGGGGCCCTTCTATCCCAAAGGATAAAAAAAGGGGCCCTACAGGTCCCTAGATTGAGTTCATTGTTGTACCCCAAATTGAACAGACCTATTGTTGATTGCAAGTACCCCAGGGGTACATGATACATAATCAATATAGCTCCCTTTAGAGATAAACACAAAAAACCCGGGGCCATTTGCAAGTACTGCGTCAGTAAATCCTTTTTAAAACCCAAGAAAAATGTTTGAAAGCAAAACTGGTTTTGGCAATGACCGTGATTAGGGATAACCCCCACACCTGGGAATTATGTGATATTTTTAAAACTAGTTTTGAATAAACAGCAACTTGTGGGGTATGGAATAAATTTTTTACTTGGATTTGTACATCTAATTTTGTGTACCGTCCCGGTAAATAATATAAAAATATCATAATATACAGTATAGGTATAGTGAAACGCTAGACTTGAAATTAAATACAGTATAATCTCCCTTCAATTTGAAGCCGAAGGGACCCCAAAAATCCCAGTCTGAATGTGTTATTAATAGAAATAAATAAATCTGGGTTATCCCAAAGCTTCTAGGGAAAACTTCCAACATACTTTGTAAAAAACTGAGTTTGAATTAACGAGGACGACACCCATGAGGATTGACAAAAACTTGCAGCAGGGAAAGGGGAAACGTATAGTAGCCTCTTTTCATTAGCGGGGCCTTTTTCTATTTGAAAAAACAAAATTGCTAAAATTTTTCTAAAAACGACTTAACGAGGATCGTCAACAATCAACATGTAAATTAAAAAGTAGGGTGTAATCAAGATTTTGATAAGAAGGTGTAGTCCCAATTCAAAAGTCATGATAGACCAGACCCATTGGGACTGGTCAATGAAAAGTAGGCTACATATTTTCAATGCATAATGTAGCCTACCTGTACCTGAATACAAATAAATCTAAATCCTCCTATAATTCATGGTGTGTTTGATTTAAATTGGATTTTAACAACTTTGTGATTTAAATCGTTTGTTCTCGATTTCAACAAGATTTTAAAAAAAAGGGTTTTTCAAAATTTGGCAGTCAAATTGTGAAAAAATACTCCCCCCCCATATGTAGAAAATAAATTTTTTTTTTACTTTAAAAAGAAAATTCATCCAGGTGTTTTTGGTAGCATAAAGTTTTACGACAGGGCTTTTTTTTGCGGGAACGACATGTGACGTATATTTGGGGGTCACCACTTTTTAAAATTTTAAATAACAACCCCCCTTAGAAAACGCTGTAAATTAATTTCCACACACTCGCGTTTATGCGAAACAATTGCCCCAGTGGCATTTTACTTTACAAATAAGTTTTAAAACCATACATTTAAAAAAACAAACAATGAACAATTTGAGATATTAATTAATGTGCATACAAATGTTTATTAAGCATATCTTGAAAAAAGATTTCTTGAAAAGTCTTGTACAAGCTTAGTTAGTTAAAATCAGCAAAAATCTAGTTGTTTGTATAAAAAAGTTACACCCTATTTTATTGGGGCGTTGAATACAATAGTTGGTTGGAATAGTTTTGATTGTTTGGCAATCAAATCGACGGATTTTATAAGTTGTGTATTTTTAAAAAATAAAATTTAAAAAAAAAACAAGAAGTAATTAGGTATTGGTATTCTAAAGTAATAGAAATTTAAAGAAATTTGCAATGGGCCCAAAAATACGAGTTAAATTTTGATGAGATGAAAAAAATCCCTTTTCTGTACAGGGGGCCCCTACACAGACACTCATGATGCTTTTAGTGAATCATTTTCAGGCACGGCACAAAGTTTTGTGACATCACCCAAAAGTTATGGATGGATCACAAAATAAAGCAGCTAACATTTTATATCTTCACTTGTTTCAGTTTTTTAACTAGTCCCAAATGAGAAATGAAAGCATTATGACATGAGCAGCGTTTACTCAAATTTTAAAATAGAGTTAACGGGGGAAAATATTAAAATTATAGCTTCACCCAACGTAAAAATTTAACAATGTGAAGCAAGCAAGCAATGAATTCACTTTAAATTGGAACAACTTCAAGAGTCGTTTGTGTACAGCAATAGGAATTTCCTATAAATTTAAATAACTGTGGTTACAAAATGAAGACTTAAGTTGCAATTATAAATTGAGATTTAGTGTCATGATTTTGTGATCCATCCAATAACGGGGAAATAGAAGGCTGTGGGGGCCCCGGGCAAAACAAAGGAACAAAGCGAGAAATCGAGTAACAACCCCCCTCAGTCGGTATTTATTTTACAGTCGCTGCATCTAAAGCTGTGTGCGAGTATTGTGTTCGCTTTAATAGTAGTTTGGTATGCACAAGACGGAAATAGTACAGAATAACTTCAATGAAGGGCTCAAAATGGCTGCTGTGGTTGGGCCACATGATGAGGGCGAAGGAGGACGGTGAACAGGATGCAGGGGATAAGAGGGGAACACGAGGGAGACCCGGACCCCCCCCCCCCCAACAATTCTTTGTGGACAAAGGGGTCTGATTATTATTTATCAGGTTTTGCCTTTCAAGGAAAATCGTGATCGATAATCGGAGACGTGGAATCGATAATCGTATTAAATTCATAGACCCAAATCGATTATCATATTTAATTCCAAATTGAGCATAGGAAGCAAGAAAAACGCAAAATTGTAATACTACAAGAATAATAATGATTCATTAGTCATTTCATTACGTATTAGGATGTGTCAAAATAAAATTGAGGACAAAATTTTAATTGCTCAGCCTTTATTTACTTGCATGGGGTGCCACGTTTTACACGTTTTCATAGTACGCGCCGGCAAAGCTAGCGTCTAGCGAGCAAGATCTCCTCGACATTCCAGCTCAATCTTATCTCCTCCCGAACCCCTTGTCATCAACTTTGAATAAAAAAAACTGCCATAGGCCTACTTGACTTATCTTGTTAGGCGGAGTCACAAGTAGTGGCAAAGGTCCTACAAGGCGCTACCGAGTTGGCGCGGAGTGGGAAGGAATGCATCTCGACAAAATGCTTGTTGACCTTGAGCGATGTACTACAATATCGGCTGTGACGCGGAGAGGTTGAGCAATCGGCACGGGAGTGCAGCCGGCGAACAAAACAACTTCCAAAGCAAGTTTCCTACAAGCGCAGGGGAGGGGCGATGCGTTGCGCTTTGGACTTCACGTCTTACGGGTGTTGTAGATCACGCAGTGGACGAATGTTTCACGGAATAAAGCGATTAATGTCTTGATTGGAAATATTTTATAAAGTTCTGCAGAGAGAGCGGTTAATTACAACATTTTGGACGGGAGAGCTACTGTATTTATGCCAGTATAGGCCTCGGGTGTATTTGAAATTGTCAAATTCAAAAAGTGGGGTGCGGCCATTATGTGAAGCCATTTGTCAATAGTATTTATAGAACTTTTTAAAACCTTGGGAAAATAAGGGTACGGCCCCTTTCTCGAGGACGGCCTATAATCGAGTAAATACGGTATTCGATTATCGATCGTTTCGGGAAATAATCGTATTGATTGATATATTGATTATCAAACGACAACCCTACTTTAAACCCTAAATAGCAATGTTGTTTTGCTGTACGTAGGCCTACATATTAAATTTTAGTAAACCCTCGTTATATGAACACCTAGGGACCAAAATATCGTCAGTTGTAATAGGCTATAAAAATTCGTAAAATCGCAAAAAGGCAAATAATCTCTTATAAGTTGTAACAAACTAAAATTATTGAAAAGTTCTTCAAACACACATCTTCTATCCCAGTCACCAGCTTTATTTAATCCAGTCGGCAGATTATCTACAAAGATTTTTTCTGTGGGGTTTTGCTGTTTATGAGAAAAAATTTCGGGTCAATCAAGTACTCATTTTTAAAGGGGGTGTGGCCGGCTACAGCGTGGTTCCCTCAGCTGCATTAGTTGCATTAGAGTGGAGTGGGGAGCGCCACAGCTGATGTGTTTTATTTTACTAGGAAGCTTGGCAAACGCTTTTTCAGGCGCGTTGTTGGATGAGCGTATGTTTTTTTAAATGAAAAAAAACGTAAAAAAGTGATTTATGAGAAATTTTTTTCGATTGCGCCAAATTTCACACGAAATTAAATTCATAAAATTTAAGGTCTGGAAAAATCATTACAAGGATAAAGAGTGGGGGTTTAAAAAGTCGAGAATTCTTAAGTTTTTTTTTTAAAAAATTTTTGTAAAATTGCGATTTTTTTAAAAAAATAATTTTTCGATTGCGCTCAAAAAAGTGGAGTTTTAAGTTCAGAGATTCAAAGGCCCCAGAAAATTTTCATCGCAATTTTGGGGGCCCACGGTTTAGCCGGGAAACGGTTAAAAAACACAAAAATACAAACAAAAAAAAAAGAAAAAAGATAAAAAAAATGTAAAATTTGGGGTTTTCATGAGAAATAACTTTCGACGCGCTAAAAAAATGGCAGTTCTAAGTCCAAGATTTGAAGGCCCAGAAAATTTCAGAAATTGGGGGTATTTGGTTTTGCTGGGTCGTGTTAACAAACCCCCCAAAATACAAACAGAAAAAAAAAAAAGAAAACGAAAAAAAAACGTTAAAAATTTCAATTTTCTGAGAAATAATTTTTTTACGATTTTTCAAGTGGCAGTTCTAATGCAAAAATTTTAAAGGTCTCCCGAAAAACTCCGCAATTGGTCTAGCCGGAATCGTGTTTAAAAAACAGACAAAAATTTCAAAAAAAAAAAAAAAAAAAACATTTCCCGGTTTTTTTCTCCCGTGTAGTGAAAAGGAATCTTCCCTTCGCTCGCTACGTCATCCCAAATACTGCATTCAAAATAAAACAAACTACTCACGTCTGATCGATTGAACCATAAACAAAGCAATTGCAACAATACTCCGTGACTAAAAATTGCCGCCGACTGCTGTCTTGACGAGTAGGCAGGGTTGGGAATACTCGGATTACCACATTCCAGGCCAACAAATACGTCCACGTGAACAAAGTACATACAGTTCCCGATAAAAACTGGATACTCTACTTGAACATACAAAATAGGGAATGCTCTTTATTAAATTTAAAAAAATTTCTTATTAAACTTGCAAATGTTTAATGTATGCTGATGACCTGAAAGTGTACAAACGCATCAACAATATTGAGGACTGCGAGTCTCCAAACGGAGCTGATGATTTTTTTCGTGGTTTTTAATCAGGAAGCTTACCCTAGTGTGGCTAAGTGTAATTTTTTTACGTTCTCTACTAAAAGGAAAGGTAATATTTCTTCATTTTCCAGTTGATAACTCTCCGCTAATGAAGGGAATACTATCCCATTTTGGGGTACAAATTTAGTGACTCTATACAAAATCACCTACAGCTTTTCATCCCCAAGGCCTTAAAATGCCCGGGTTTGGAAAAGGAATTGCACAAAAACTTTCCATTGGCACTTTTAGGAAGTTTTGTGGCTTTAATAAGACCTCAAATGATATGCAAGTGTCAATGGAACCCTCATAAAAACAAAATTTGTAGCATTGAAAGTATCCAGAGAAGTTTGTTAAAACATGGCTGCACAAGACCAAAGTTTTTATCAAAATCATAGATGCAACTATTCAACTTAGCAAGAATTAAACTTGTATCACTCGAAAAAACTGCCAGCATACAGATCTAATATTTCTGTATAAGCTTCTGCACAATTATTTTGACTCTCAGTTCTTCATTAGTACTTTTCACGTTTCCCGCCCGATAACACGAAAACCCTTAGACTTTCCCCTTCCAGAAGCGACTAGAATTTTAGTAAATTACCAATAAAGGATCCAACATATATAACCAATTTGTTTTCATCCATCCTGATTTGCATTAAAAACACCTAAACTTTTAGTTTTTAAAAAAATTTTTAAATATGTTCTGAGGTTTATAACATTTGAATGTAATAGTTTATTTTTTATTTGCATTTCGTTTGTATAAATTCTTTTGTGCACCCGAGAATATTTTGAGTTGTTTGATTTTGATATCATTTTTTTTTTTTGTGCTTGTTTTAGTAATTTTTTGAAATGCCTAATTCACTTGGGAGGTAACTCTGTTTTTGGGGCAAAAAAATAAAATATATAAAAATAACTTTTTATGCAACTTAATTGTAATTTAAAATAAAATATAAAGAAATATTCAAAAATATAAAATTTTTTTTAAAAAAAATAACGATTTTTGGCGACTTAGAAGGGTTAAAATTTGGGTGGCGAAGCGGGGCGGGAAAACACTCGGATTCCAAACGGTGTAAAGTTAAAAAGATTCGCGCCCCCGCTGCACTACACACTCGCCGCTAAGCAATTCAGTGGATGAGTGACATCCAGGAGGCAGTGGTTAAAGGCTAGGCCTAGGCCCTAGGCCTACGCAAAGCCTACAGCGGAAACCTCGTTTCAATTTTTTGGGCTGTAGGCATGTAGGCCTACATTTGGGAAGCCCCCCAATTAACTTTTATAGGCCCAACAGGGCAACAGTGCAGTAGGGTAGCCCCAGCGACCTGATTAACCCACAAAATGGCCTGTTAGACCTAACATAGCCTAGGCTATTCTTGCGGCCTTGGCATAGTAAAAATTTATCTATAAAAAACTTGGGGCTAGACCCAGGGCCTAGAGGACTAATTTTAAAGGGTCTTTACAGCACCAATAAATTTAGTGTTTACACCCGCCAACTTTTTATGTCCCTGAACCACTAATTTCGTCGGTCTTTCGGGGAATAAAGAAAATTTTTTTTGTTATTTTTGTGGGATTTTGGGGACATCGGGACCAAACAAAAACGGTATAGGCCCATTAGACATACCTTTAACCGGTCTTCGAAATGCGTGACAGGGCAGACTGACAGCAAAATAAGCATTTGCTCAAGTTAACATCTACCTCCAGTTGGCGTGCGCGCGCGGCTGAGGGTGCGACTGTTAGGCCGCGCGCTGTTTCCGGGGCTAAATGATCACAGTGCGGTGTGACAGGGTGATTCGGCCCGAGTGGAAGTTAGCGGCTGAGCATTGCTGCTGCTACCTACTAGCAGACTGACGAAACAATGCATAGGTATACTAGACAGCCAGCGAGGCCCGTTTACGCGCGGCATTAAAACACGAATATTCACACCCTCATAAAACCAAGTCAAAAAAATTTTCGGCGGACTTTTTTTGGGAATCGTTTTTTTTTTAGTAACTACTTTGCGAATATATAAAAAATAAATTTTAGGAGTATTCCCTATTATTTTAATATTTTTGCACTTGCTTTAAAATTTTTAAGTGGGAAACCTCGCTCCAAAGATTTTTAAAAGGGGGAAAAAAAAAAATCTTGCAGGCGGGGAAACGTTCCAACGAGAATCACAAAAAATGTGAATTTTTCGGAACGAGGGGTTTTTATTTGTAGCGCGGTAAATAGTCTCTGCGAGGTCCCCAGTTCCCTTGATGACGCAAGACGCGTCAGTGACCCACACGGGGAGTGTAGAGTAGCATTTTTCTCACTATGGCCTTCTGCGCAAGGCCTTCTGCGCAAGCGCCTGTGCCGCGTCAGCTGGGAGACAGAGCTATCAAGACAGGCTTGCTCCCCTCTCGACTCCCCGCCCGCTGCGCAGAGCGCCTGCGCCCGGATAGCAAGCCCGTGGTCGTGAGGCGAGGCCGGCCGGCCCGGCTTGGTCGATGCACTCGGGCGGGAGTCGAGCGCGTAATATTTTACGTAAATGTTCAGTTTTTCTTTTCGTTTTTTCGAGTCGTTGCAGGGGAGTAATAACTAGTGATGAAATCGAGTCCAAAAAGTCTGAACCGATTCCGGAGCGGAGAAACCGGTTAGGAAAAAAAAAAAAAAAAGGAAATGAAATGAAATGAAATGAAATGAAAAATAAAAAAAAGTTACAATTTACAATCAGCAGGTCAAAAGTGCCCTTTAATATCATTCTTCAAAGTTCAAACAATGCGCGCGTCCATGAACACCCGCAGCTTATTTTGGGGATCGGGGGGGATGGGCAACATAGCTGAATAACTTTACAGTCTGTGAGAGCGAAGGTGCTGTTCGTAGTTTAAAACCAAAAAAAATACAAATTTTAAATTTAAAAATCAATTATTTTTACAAATTTTTTTCATCACTTTTTAAAAAAAAAAAAATTATGGAACGGTGTGAAAAATCGGAACCGGTTCGGAAAACCCGGGTTCCCGGGACCCGATGTCATCACTAGTAAAACTATGCAATTTTTATCAGGGGGCTTTCAAATTTAACGTTGAGGGGGGAAATCGTTTTTTTGGGCTTTTTAAAAAACGTTAAGGGGGGGGAAAATTTAACATTTGGGTTTTAAAAGGTATAAAAAAGGGACTTAGTGAAAATCGTCGTTGCAGCCGTGATCGTTGGACCGAAGTTCACTTAAGTTTGTATTTAACAGCAACATTCTATATCAGGGTTGCCGTTTTTACGGATTTTATCCGTTTTAACGGATTTTGAGGGTGCAAAATGGATACACGGATTTTTAGCCAATTTACGGATTAAAAAAAAAAAAAAAAAAAAAAATTTTTACGCTTTACGCGTTTTTAATAGGTGGTCAAAAAAATTTTATTTTAATGCGATATTGATAAGTGGGAAATTTGATGTAAAATATCAAAATTTTAAACCCAAAAATGCAAAATTTGGAATTTTTGGGGGAGGTGCCAAATAGGTAGTCTAAATTAAATTAACCTGGTGGTGCTTATGGGGGAGGGGGCCGGGGCATAAAGCGGTTTGAGATTGTAAAAAATGCATTTATGGGGATACCTTTTCAATCTATCAACCCCATTTGGCCTGAACAATTTTTTTCCCCATTTATTTGGGGCCTACAGGTTGGGGTTGGCCTTTGATTTACTGTCCCCATGAAAATCAGTTATAAAGAGTGGGTAGACTTATACATTTTTAAAAAAATTTTTTATTAAAAATAGGCCTACCCAAAATCTAAAAAAAAATTAATATCAATTTTTTTACAACAATTAAATTTTGAAAATCGATATCGTATCAAAATTGGTTTCATTAGGCATTTAAGGGTTTTTTTAAAGGGTTTTTGGGGTTTTATTTTAAGGGTTTCTAAGGATTTTTTTCTGTCAAACAGGATTTTTTTTTTTTCTTGGTGGGAACCTGCTATATTTTTACCCTCCAGGGGTAGAATGAGTTTTAATTACATAAAACCCATTCTCTAAGAATAATGAAGAGGCACCCCGGCCAGAACAGAAGGGGCAGCTTTTTTCTTGTTGCAAGGGTCCCCGGTTCAAAAACCAGGGTGGGGGTCTGGATGTTTGTCTCCCCAGCACCAGAGTTGGGGGGGGAAAACCCCCATGGTTTTGCTGACGGGTGGCTCAGTATGAATGGTGTGTGAAGTAAGGTTGCTGATGAATACAAATGATGAGAATTATTCTTTCGTGACCCCACCACAGGTTTTTTTATGTGTGTGAGTTTTGTTTGTAGTATGTAGTTAGTATATTTGTGGCCCCCATCCCCCGACGAGTCCCAGAAGGACAAAACGCTGGGATTAGGTAAAAACTTTAAAATAGCTCGCAGGAGAAAAATTTTTTGGCGCCCCCCCGCCCCTTTAGGCTGGGTTTTATGTTCTCTTTCTTTCCGACCCGTCAACCTTCTCCAACTAAAAATTAACTAACGGTTGGCCTTTTCCTTGCTTATAAAAACGTGACATTTGTTAAAATCTTTTTTTTCTAACACGGAGGGCCCTATTTAATGGGCTGGGATGATACCTTACGGTTTGCATATGACAGAATTATAGAAACCGAGTTTGCAATACGGAGGGGTTCTGTTTCTTAATTTTTGCCAACTAGGTGGACTAGTTAACTTAGGGCAAGCAGGTTTACAGAGAACCATTACCACAATCGTCGGGCCAACAAAATGAACCGATTTTTATCACTGGTCAACATTTAAATCTTAAGTTGTTTGTCTTATACATACTCAATCCTTTTTATTTCCATGTTGGTTACTTGGAACAAGGGAAATTTAAAAAAGAGCAGCTGAGATTAAGTATCATGTACCATACTGACATATGCCACACCCACTACCAGGGGGAAAAGGGTTTACTTCAAGTTTACTCCAAAGAAAAGCAAAACATCGGAAAACATTGAACTTTTCCGGTTTCCGCCATTAAGCTAAAGGGGTTCCCAAAGCCAGTTTTTAGAGCTAGCAATTTTTAGTCAAACTATTTCGATGTTTTTATTTAAAACGGACCGCATTCTTAACATTTACGTTTTTTTATTTTTATTGGCCTATTTACTTGAATAAAGCAATAAGGAATGTGGTGGAGTAGTGAACATGCGGGAACGAGCAAACTGTGGGAAAGCTAGTGCTTCTTTAGACCCCAGCTTAACGATATCACCCTTACTCATGACAAAGCCATGTTAGATAATTAGAGACTGCAAAAAACAATGAAGAACACAGGGGGTTTCCCCCGCTTTTTTCAAATCTGTAAGGGAGTGAAAAATCCGCAAAATCCCTGGAAAAAGAAAAAAAACGGTAATTTCTTTAGCAAGGCTAAAATGACGATATTTTCCGTTTTTTTTCCCGATCAAAACCCACAAAAAAGCCAGGCTACCTTTCGACTGAATACCCAAAAAACCAAAACAAAACCCCCAAAAAACAAAAAAAAAAACCAAAAAACGCCTGTGACTGCTTCACATGTTTTCTAAAATGATACAAATGGATCTTCTAAAAAAAAAAAATTATTTTTAAACATGAAATCATATTTTGTCTAGGCCCCCGTTTTAAAAAAGGCGAGGCTAGCCTAGCCCAGGCAGTGCAGGCATGAATGAGCACTAAGATTTTGACCTAGGCCCACCCTTTTTGTGCAAGAAAAATTTTTAGAACTTCCCATAAACTTTTAATCATAAAATTTGAATTTTTTCAATGTTTAATCATGTTTACAATTAACATTCATTTAAACCAAACTTCAACAACAAATACGAAGTGAAATAAATTCCCGACACCATTTTCCCATTTTTTCATTTTTGCTACCCCAGCAGTATTACAATGACTGGGGACACATTTTGATTGGTCGGTTTGCCCCGGCCAAGGGGGTTTAATCCAGCGATTTCCAGCCTTTTTAGATATTTCACGTGAAAAACCCCACCCCCTTCAACATTTTTAATGCAAAATTTTCCCCGGCAAATTTTAAATGTACGAAAATAAGCTTTGGAAAAATAAGATAACAAAAAAATCCCTGAATTTTCCCCAAAATTTTTGTCATCCCCTTTAAATACCCCAAAAATCCGGGAGAAACGGCAAATCCCGAAAAAAGGCAACCCTGAAGTAAAAAAACTTTATAAAATTGAAATTTCGCTAACAAAGAAAAGTGAAGCAAGTAGGGTAACACCGTACCAACAGCAGGATCAACCTCTTCAAGGGAGGATAGAGGGATTTGGAAAAAATCAACTGTTCCAAAAACTGACTTACAAAACAATACGATAAAGTGTAGGCGGCGAAAATGGATGGCGTGTGAAAGGTTTAGAGGGGCCTCCTTTATGGGCGAAGGTTTCGCCCTTCCTGAATGGCAACCATGACAGTTTTGTAGGGTTGCACAAAGTAAAATAAATGGGGTGTCGGGTACCCGAAATTTCAGGGCCGTGGATAATTTTTAACCGACTTCGGGGGTTGGGGGGATTTGAACGCGGGGGCGCAAGTCATGACTTTCGCCCGTAGAAAGCTTTAACTTGAACAGTCAGCCGGTCCAGCTGGACGAGCGCGCACTTGGGTCGGGCAGGGGGCCCCCCCTCCTCTCAGTCGACCCTTCCCCAAACCCCTGCACAGTCAGCTGTGAAGTGGATCGATGCACACCCGGGTCCGGCCGCCTCCCCCACCTCCCCCGCCGCTACGACCTTTGCTATGACGAGTTTCATCGCTGCGCAACTATCTCTTCGCCTCAGAGCTTTTGGGCTAAACACGATGCTGGAACGGGCTGGGCTTTTTTAGATATTTTGTCCTGTAACGCAAATATTTTTTTTTATCAATAAAATAAAGAATACTGTGAAGACTATAGTATTGGTTAATAATTTTTTAAAATATTTGTAAGTTTTTTTCAAGGCGGTTAAGTTTTCAATGGTTAATCTCAGATATCCAAAAAAATTAGGTTTTTTCATATAGAGGAACCGGAACGAAAACGGGGGCTTATACCCAGAACCAAAACCAAAACCTGGAACGGCACATCCCCAAAAATAAAAATGATTGATTGAATTTGGGAAAGGTATACCTAAGCTACATATTATTTTTATTATTAAATATTAATCAAACACTAGGGACCCCGAAAAATTTCATAAAAACTTTTTCACTAAAAGATGTAAAAGACTGTTTTTTTAAGTAGGAAAAAAAGGCAAAAATCAAGTTTTTTTTTTGCAAATTAGAGCAAAATCAGGAACTTTCCATAATTATTCTGTAAGTTTTAGTCCAAAATATGCAATTATTTTGACAATTAGACATTAAAATCAACATTTCTGTTTTAACTTAGGCCTATAGTCGGCACCATGACAGTTGAAAATATTATTATCGCACACGCCTAGCTAATTCCAACTAAGTTAACTTTGTATGGCCTAAATATTCGTTCATGTGTTATACGGGTTCATTTCGCTCAGGGTAGTGATTGCAGTGCTATTTTTAAGACAAAATGATGCCTTTACCTTGAGTTTATTATATACTGAAATTGAATATTTTTATGAAGATGATAATGAAATAAGAACTTTTTATTTGCCAACTCAGGGTCCCTATTAATCAGTAATATCTAGGGCTATGCGAGCAGGGATTTTTGAAGTCGAGCAGGATTTTGCAAAAAGTATTCTTGAATTTTGAGCAAGATTTGAGTGACTTCTCAATTATTGCAATTACTGCTAATGACAATGAGGGTGAAGGACAATTACAAAAAAACAAAACATGCGTTACACAGGACTTGAACCCACGCTCCCCTAGTGTCATATGCTTTGGACCAGCGCCCTAGTCGTACGAGTAGAGCCCCATTGAAATTTGCAATTGACAATAAAATTACCATCTATGAATTTTATAAAAACACCAAGAAATCTGTATTACGCTGAAATTGGAGATCAAGGCGAGTTTACGTAGATCGGTTTCGAAAGTCGGCCAGCATTAAAACATGCACGACTTCCTGCCTATCGTTTATGAGATGATGTAAGCGTTGGCAGGCCGTTGCCGACTGTCGGCAAGAGATGGTCAATATTCATTTCTTACATGACTTGGTAGTAGGGCTGTGCGAGCCTAGAATTTTTAAGTCGAGCCGAGCCGAGCCGAGTATTAAAAAAAAGCTTGATTTTCGAGCGGAGCCAAGCTTTAAAAGAAAAAAAATAAATAAATAAAAAATAAATAAAAAATAAAAATGGTTAGGCTACATATTTTCTAGGGATGTCATCGGGTACCCGGTTCTAGAAATTACCCGGAGCCGATTATAAGATCAGGGTATTTTTCGCGACCGTTTTTAGGCTAATTCACGGGTTTATTATTTTACGCGCTACGTCGATGCGATCTTTCCCGCGGAGCCTGCCCGCTGCCTGCAGAGTCGATAAAGAAGACCCGGGGAAACTTCTTTGTCGACTCTGCTAAAGAGTAACTCAAGTTGACAACAGAGCGCGTTGTAAGCCAACACGTGACACCTGCGCGAACTGCGTGCGCGTTCGGTCGATGCAACCAACTCAACTCACAGCTGACGAAGAACAAAGATGCTCGGTGTGGAACTAGTTGGAAGAAGAATTATTGCAATGTGATCATGTTTCTACGATCACGATGCATTGGATTGTTATTCCTTGTCTTATCTCCTTTCTTTCCTAGGCTTATTTAGCGATGAAAGCTTCAGCGCGGGCGATAGTGTGATAGGTTTTCCCACATGAGAGAGACACGTTTGCATTCTAGGCCTAGGCCTATCGCATTCTACTGCGTCGACCGTCGAGTCGACTGTTGATTGCTGGCTCAGGCTGCCGCATTCTTCCGCGAAATTCTTTGTTGACAAGACTGTCTGTTGAGTGTTGATGAAAATGAGCGCGTGTACTGCGTGTTTTTGTAGGCTCGGCTCGAATAAATGAGCATAAAGCCAAGCTCGGCTTGGCTCGAATAAATCGAGCCTAAAATCAAGCTCGGCTCGGCGCGAGCTCAAAACTGAAGCTCGAAAAAGCTCGAGAAATCGAGTACTCGCACAGCCCTACTTGGTAGCGATTGACTGAACACTAATGAACCAATCAGCAGCGGTCATGCGACACGAGTGTTTTGGCGCATTTTTGTGCGTGCTTGCTGTTGAGATTATGTTATTTTCAACCCACGTTTCCTATTGGTTGGGGGATTTCATCAGCAGTACATAAACCAACGTCTTGCCAATTACCGATAAACGGCGATACTCTTAGCGACTACCTGATTTACATAAACCCACCTTCAGTCGCTTGCTAATTGCGAAACTACTGTCTCTAAAACACAATAATAAATGAAGGCTCGAGTTTATCCAACCATCTCACGGTGTCTGCCCACGAAGCAGCAGACTTCGCCACTGTGTATGGTCAGGTTTCCACTCACCATGTCCAAGGTCGCTGCTGTCTCATCCGTCAGATGATCCAGTCCATTTTGCGTCAAGGCACCAACAACCTGGAACTACAAAATAATAAAATATAGGATTCCGAGGATTTACTTAAACCTATAAGTGAATGATAAGTAGTAGTAATGAGTAGTAGGCCAATAATAGGACTTTTATTTACTTTTTATTTATTTGATTTAGGTAAAGGGGTAGTCCTAGTAGGTAGGCCTAAGTAAGATACATTTAGGGATCTGGTTTTAAAGAAAAGTATATTTGTCTGTAAAATAAAGTAATTGAACCCTCACTAAAAGTCTTGTAACAAAATCAATCAGGAGCCTAGACTCTAAACGCGTGTGGGCTCTAAATTATGAATTTATTTTTATTTAATCAATGTCCTTATTTCCAACAATGAAGAATGGTGCATGTAATATGTAGGTAGGCCTAGTCATAAAGGATGTCCTATCAATATAATCTAGCCATTCAGATTCCTGAGGAGCACAGTGGGCAAGACGAGAAGGGTTAGAATGAGAAACACGGACATTAGAGAAATGCTAGGTGTAGAGAGGTTAAGAGCTATGATGGGAAGGACACGGTTGAGATGGTAAGGACCAATGATATTTAACATCCATAGTAGGCTAGATCACCACTCCCCAGTCATTAATCCACTTCCATGACAATTTGAAGCCATCTTGAATAGGGCAGTTTGCATGTTAAAGTAGATAGGAGCAATTTGTAACCCAAATATTTTTCAAGATGGCTGTCAGGTTGACAGGTGAGCATATTAGCTATTAACACCAAATGATTACTACCTAAATTCCCTTAGCCTATGCAATAACTTCTTATTGTTTCTGTTTGTGCATTCCCATACTGCACAAGCTAAAACCATATCAAAACAATCCAGAAAATACTAAGTCGCTTTTAAAACATAATGTCAAACATAATTTGAAACGCCAAATCGCCATCTTGAAAAGGTCAGATTGACACTTCAATTTTCTCGCGCCTGTACGGACATATTGGAGACTGGGGATCTAGCCTACTATAGATGTTAGATATCATTTGTATAGACATATAAAACAAATGGTCAGAGGCAGGTAGGCCTACCATTTGGTACGTTCATACGGCGTCTTGTCTGGACTGCGTTCATTATGCGTCACAAAATATAGCATTGCGGCATGCACGTGAGAAATCACTTGGTAACAGAGGAGGTAACACACTCACCACGTTCAGTCGTGTCGAGCTCTGAAGATGATTACGCTGACGACTGCACAGTCCCGAGCCAGGAGGTCCACACAAACAAGATATTAATCAATCTCCCTCGTAGGGATCACACAATTATTGTCTTTCTTCCGTTAATGTTGTTACTTTTGAATGTTTTAAATGTTTGTTTAGTATCATTATAATAAACACTGCGCAGTAAAATAAATAAATCAAAACCTACTCTTGGCCTTGGTCTGTTGTTACGTATCAATCGCTGCCTAGGAAACGACTTCAAAATTCCAAGGTTGATAAGTTTAACTAGTTTTCTATTATTAAATATTAAAAATTGAAATATTGATCAAATTTCTTATTTTAAAAGTAAAAACTGTAAGATTGATTTAGTTAAATTTAAGAAATTTAGCATAGGCCCAGGTGTCTATTATTATTATTACTGTATTAACCAAGGCCATATTAATTCACTAGCACACACAAGAAGGTCGTCTTCATTCTGTAACAATAGAAACACAAAATAGATTAGCTAAACGAGTTGGGTAATCGAAAGATATATGTCTGATGAAGAATAAATCTTATCTTATCTTATAGATGGTCACTCATCAATATTGATAGGTAGGCCTATATTATTATTTTTTATATCGATAGTGTATTTTATTTAAAGAAAAACTCTGGGAAGACAGAAAGAAATTGAGAGAACTAGTGGAAATGCCGGTTTTAACAGACAGCAAAGAAGAAGATGAGGTGCTGAGCCTGGCTAGCAAGCACTGATAAGCCGTAGCCCCTGAAAATGGATACTCGTCACCCCCCGACCCGACGCATGTTGGAATAGGGTCTGATAAACTTGGAGTGAGAAGTAAGTCAATGCATTCGAGGCGTGAAAAAAGTGGTACCCTGCTCAATGACATCACTGCTGCACATTCAGCCATATTGTGTAGACTGGGACCCTATTCTGAAGATCTGTGAACTTTCCCACCCGCGAGTTAACTTGTTCGTCACGGAGCAGGGTTCCTCCCTCGTACTGGTACGGTCCGTCAACGAAGCTAGCCATGACTAGGGATGCCTACATAGAAGTCAATTTTTTTAAAATCGTATTTAGAGTACCCACTCAGTCACAGTCACAGGCCTAACTGATTTCCAGTCCCAGGAGACATTAAACTTTTAAAACAGACCAAGCCAACCCAGTCACCCAACACCATCGATGAGCGAACAATGACCAACTAGGCTAATCTAAAGGATGATCTTTCACCCAGCCAGTAACCCGCCTCCCGTGGCACGTCCCGCACATGTAACGGGCACACATCAAGCATTGGAGCAGTTAAAGGCAGTCATACCTAGACGCTTCCTTGTACCCAAGCACATCATTTTACTACATTGGGTACGTTCCGAAAGCTGTTGAATATGCCTTGGTGATGGCATTCTCCAGCACGTTAAAATATCTATTAGCACGATATACTTTTGGAACACCTTGAGCATTGGCATGGCTGTTTCGGGGAGGTACGCATGCAAACATATTTTAGCGCAATTTTTTAGGTTTAAGTTATTAGTGAAATAACAAAGTGACTTACTGTTTTAATGCAAGCGGCTTGCTCAGGTGAAACAGCTATTACGTAAGTTTCTTGGGTTGTCTCGTCAAAGAACGATACATTAACAATTTAATAAAGTGATCTGCCATTTTTATTTTGAAAATATGTACCGCCAATTCCCCCACTTGTTCAAAGTGCTCAAGTGAAAACCTCATGCTGAATATGCTCACAAATGATGTTACGGAACGCCAGGCATATCGTATTCAACAGCTTTCCGAACGTAGTTACCTACATTAGATAATCGATTTTCAAATCGATTAGGATCCCAAGTAGAACATTGTATAAGGCCTAGGCCTACTGTCATCACCAGATTTAACATTTTACAAAACATTGTTGAGTTATAGACATACATAATATAAACTAATCTAGTACATCAACATCCATGCCACGTCCAACTCCAGGTCGGGTCGGAGTCTCCGTTCCAGTCTCCTCCTCGCTGTTCCACGTCTTTCCTAACAGATAAGAATAATGTTTTACTCTCTACGTCTATCCCATCAACTTCTTAGCAGGCATGTCAAGTCCAGGCATAGAGGGATGTTACACATGTATAGGCCTAATTGGTTGGGGCTAGGTTAAGTCTGAAGGAAGAGTTACAGACTGCAAAGTACAAACACAAAGGGGTATGTGAATTTGAAAATACAAATTTAAAAATTAATTAATTTTGATTTTTTGGAATTAAAATCTATTTCCAAATCAATGACAGTTCCTACTTCCTAGGCCTAGCCTAGGCCCTATATTAAAAATCATAGTAAAGAAATCAAAACAGGCAAACATTTTTCAAATGATCCACATGCAATGTCTAAAATTTAAATATCAACACAATATTGCAATATTGCAATGAGGTTCAAATTCAATCTAGAGCTTACTTCTAAGTAGTAAGCTAAAGTTTGAACAACAACTAGGCCAACTAGGTATTACCACCTTTGACAGTCTTCCTTCAACATAGTAAGTAGAAGTATTAACACACCACCTGTGTAAAGTCTTCATTGACAATCCCAAACTATATTGAGGTACTGTAGATATAGCCTAGCCTACAAGATCATAAAATTCAATGTAGCCCTAAAAAGGAAAAAAATAGCCAATTTTGATGTAGAACTTAGGCTTAAGAGGCAGTATCCAGGACGGGTTTCATGCGCGAAACAGAGGTAGCTAGCAGCTATTCTGTAGCAAATACTATGATAGTTAGGCTACAACCACGGGAAAACATTCATTTTTTAGAGGAATATTTTATTTACAATTTCAATCTCTTTGATTTTTTAAAATGGGTTTGAAAAATTATAGCAATACAGTGACAAATAATGACTATATTATAGTTGCCGTGCTCATTTTGCAACCATCTTGTAGGAGAAGGAAGCAACGGAGAGAAAAAATAAAAAGATATTTATGTAAAACAATTCATGCTTGTTATTTCGGTTATGAACATTATTATGTGAAGGTGTTCGTTAAGCCTCAGTAATTGCTGCTGTACAACATTGCATAATCCAGTAACTCAGAAAAATTACGGTCTACTGTGGCTCTATCTCACGAGAACCTCAACAACTCTTTCAGTGTTGTTCCTTCTCTCTCTTGCATTCATCGTCTCAGTCTTTTTACATGAGTCAGGAGGGTTTGCAGACAGGGTTTATGAAGAATGAGGCGGTTTTTCGGTTGGATTATGCTCGAATGGTTTTGAAGAAGGTATCATGAAGTCTGATTGCCACACCCGCATGAAGGATTTACTAGGAAAACGCTCAGTTGGACGCGTTGTTGAGCGAGCACCGGTACGTGCAACACGACCCGAGTACGACATTCCCATAATGTTACATACCAATAAGTCTTTAAGGTCTTGACCGATTTACCTGAAAATTTGTAAAATAGGAGAGAATGGGTAAAATCCACCGCCATCTAGAGGACCTTGACATCATTTCTTTGGGAAGACTATTTTAACTCTCGATTACTTCTAGGTGGCAGTACATAGTGACCAGAATTCTTGTGCGACTTTTCGTTGCCATGGTAACGTTACTTTTGTTAAAATGTAATTTCTATCTACACTACTTATCGGATCAAAATAAAATTAACATAGTCGTAACCGGACGGACATTCTAAATGATTTGGCTACCTCAGATTTTGTCGCCATTTAGTTTTAAAAAAAAAACTTTAGATTAACTTTAATGTAACTTTATAACTTTTTGAACGATTTTGCCACAAAACTAATGGCATTCAATCGGGAACGAAACTTGCGGATGGTCAAAATTTCAACTCGATCCGAGCCTCCGTTCGACCGCTATCATGAGCCAAAAAAGCTGAGCGACTTTCCGTTGCCATGGTAACGGGACTTTGTTATAATGTAATTTCCGACTACACTACTTATCGGATCAAAATAAAAATAACATATTCGTGATCGGACGGACATTGTAAATGATTTGGCCACCTCAGATTTTGTCGCCGTTTAGTTTGAAAAAAAAACTTTCGATTAACTTTAATGTAACTTTTTAACTTTTTGAACGATTTTGCCTCAAAACTATACAGCAACCCGCCTAGGTGGTATGTACATGTGTGCAAAATTTCAGGTCGATCAGAGAAACGGTGCGACCTGTATCGAAGCAGTAACAGAAAAAAAAAAAAAACAGACATTCGAGCCATAACAGTCAAGTGGAGACGCTCGCTTCGCTCGCTCAATAAACATTTGGTAAACTGATTTCGAATTCAATTTATTTTCAGGACTCAGTAAAACAAACGCAATCATTGTAGATTGTTTCGCCTGATTAATATGATAATAACAATATCATAATAATTATATATTTATATAAAACTCAAGGTGAACGAAATGATTATATAATATTTTAATATTGATGACTAAAATAATAATGATTTCAATAGTTTGTCATAGGGGAGCATTTTAATTATGAAGGAGAAGAAGTGGTGGGGGGTGGGGGAAGGCAATCGCAAAAATACGTTTTGTCTTGTAAATTAAAACTAACCTGCACTTCTAATTTGGTTCATTTCCGCTTTGGTTTGAGGTGTGGTCAGAACGTCTTATCAATGAATTGTCAGGTTGCGCGAGTGCTCACTCTTTGGTTAGATAGTAGCCGCTGATTCGCCTTCTTATTACCCAGGACAGGAGCGAGAAACTGTGAAGGTACAGTTCAACTCGAGGATGATATTATCATATTATATTATATTCAAAGGGCATTGTCGATCCTTTCAAATCAAATGGGACTCGGACCGAGACCCATTTTACATTGTTATTTGTTGAATTCTAAAGTACTATGCTACATATTATTATGTCATATTATAGCACAAAATGTGTACATAGGTTATTATAGTGTTTTACGAGTACCGGTAGTTATAATACCATAATAACTTATCTCTATTATTATTTTTTCTTTGAGTGATTTTTGGGTAGGTCTGCGAATCGGATTCCTGTAGAGCTCAACAAAACGCATGTGAATTGCTGTTTTTCAAAAGTGGTAGGTGCAATACACAATTCAAACAACACACAGCTCAGAACAGATCTCAGCCTCCCAGAATCTCGCTTCTAAAACATTTGGTGGCAAAGTTTACTCTTTACATAATCAATTATTTAGCATCAAAATAGCCATATGCTCATAAGATAACTTTCGTCTACTGACATTCTTCAACCTAACTAATCTTTTATATTTTCTATATAATTATATTTGTGCCAAGTGCGTCACGTCCGTGGGGTTGTTTTCTTAACTTTTTCTCCCCCAAATTAACTATTTAATCAAGAAATTATAAATCATGTGTGTTGACCCTATGAATAATCTGGTAGGAAGTTATGAACATTTTTCTCTTTCCGTTTTTTGTTCCAGGAATTCCTGTTTATATCTTGTTATTTCACCTTGTTATGCAATTTACCATATCTCAATAAAGCTTATTATAATTATCATTATTACCATGGAAAATATGATACTTTTTTCATGGGTAGAACGACAATAGATCTTTTGTTCGCGTTTCAATGAAAACATTTTGGTCCCTACCTTCATTTCAAGTTTTCGACTAAAGAATTTGAAGCAAAGTGAAGGCGGATTGACTGGATGCAATGTTTTGTAATTTTAGAATTATTCTAAGAATTTTAGCATACCAAAACTTTTTTTAACGGACCACATACCGCCCCTAAGATATAATTAGGTTACCCTTTGAAAGCTACATTCAACTCCTCCTAGTCGTCAGTATGTCTTTGCTACACATTCGAGTAACACGTATAAAAATCAGTGTTGAGTCTGCAATATCGTTCTTGCTTTTTCAAGTGCCTGTCAATGAACACATAGGGTTGACTGAAACGTTCCGTACGATCCACTCACTTCTTCCGTTTAGCGTACGTTCACTATTACGCTTATTAGTGCTGCTGTGGTGTTGCGAATTCAGTGTGAATCAGAAATTATCTAGATAGAAGATAATTATCTATTTTAGATTGGAGAAGGGTAATAATTATTGAGATTGACATTTTTTTAAATTTTTTTTTTCCCAACAACAGTTTTCTTGTCAATCGTAAAACTTGTCAGAGACGACAAATTGTCATTACGTATGCGCATTTGGGCACATTTGGGGCTCATTATTGTTTATTATTGTATCTAAAAAATGTTATCTAAAAGCTTAAAATGTTTAGATAAAATAAATTTCATAACTTGTTGGTTTGGTTGACTAAAATGTTATAAACAATGAGCGAATTTCTGGTGTAAAATAATTATCACCTGGCAACATAAACTGTATGAATAATTTCATTCCAATTGAATGGATACGGCTGTTCATTGATGCGCATCTAGCTTTATAGACACCAACCTATCTCGAGCGCAAACGGGAAGTTCAACCCTTGTTTCTAAAACTAGGCCGCTTTGCGAACGCTTTTTCCAGTCGCGTTGATGGATGAGCTTTTTTTGGAATATTTCTGTCCAATGATTACGTTTTTCTTTTTATGTATCTGCTTACTTTTTCTATAGTTACTTGATATTACTTGTTCATTATACACCTGTAAAGGCTTATATTAAAACCGTTATTTCTATGAATTTTGACCAACTTTTTCAAGTTTTTCTTTCAAGAGGCACTACATCACCATAATCTTGATGTCATTGTAAAATATGAATGTTGTAGCCCCACCCGTTTGGTCAAAATAGGCCCAAATATCACGAAATTATCGTATTAAAAACCGGAGAAAAAATCGTAAATGTACGATTTCTATAAGATTTTTTTTTTCAAATGTCTCTGATATCATAACATATATGATTTCAGTGATTTTAAACGTTCCTATAAAGTTTCATCAATATCGGAGTAGCCGTTTGCCAAATATCACGAAAATATTGCACTAAAAATCGAAAAAAAATCGTAAAAATACGATATTTATGAGAAATATTTCTTCGATTGTACCCAAAAACAATACAGCTCTAAGTTCAGAGATTTCGAAGGTCCCCTCCAATTTTCATCAAGATCGCGTATGCCGTTTGCCCGGTAGAGAGCGAACAAACAGACAAAAAAACTAACAAAACCCGAGCCAAGATGGCCGCCAGGTCAACATTGCTGTTTGTAGTGCTCCGATATATGTTGTTTTTTTGGTTGGTAAAAGTTGTCGCAAAAAGTTCGGACTTGGTTGAAAATGTGCGCGATGTGCTTGTGCTGCGTTGTATTAGTGGTGACACATACGAAAGTGCCATGGTCAGCGGTAAGTGTGACATTTCTTCTATAACGTTGTGCCTAAATACTTTGCGTGTATTTTCACCCCCGCAAGGGCTAATGAGCGGGCGGTTTAAGGGAAGGACTGTCAGGCGCCAGCATGTCGGGTCACTTCATCGCCCCCTTCGAGTTCCGAAAGCCACATGTGAAGTCCTCCTCCTCCTGGTCGCTCTCGCCGGTGACGTAAGTTTAAACCCCGGCCCGACCACCACCACCACCAACAACAACATCCGGACCACTACAAACAGTCTCTCCCTCTACTACATGAATGCGCGTAGTATTGCCGGAAACGAGAAACTGGCCGCGTTCAATTTACATTTCTCGGACAATAGTGAAGCAGACATTGTTTGTTTATCTGAAACCTGGCTGCACCCGACTGTCTTCGATGGTGAAATTCTTGACAACAGTCAGTACATCGTGCACCGAAGAGATAGGTCTGACCCTCTGGACAAGTCGGGTGGAGGTGGGCGTGTCAACGAGCGAGCGTGGGGTGGTGTACTGACAGCTGTATCAAGTAACCTGACCTCGCGCCGACGGGGTGAGTTTGAGGATGCTGAATGCGAGATTCTGTGGGTCGAGGTAAAAACATCATCGCGGAGTAGCGTGTTTGTTGGATGTGCTTATCTTCCCCCACCCCCATCAGCCGATCTCATAGAAAAATTACAATCCTCTGTCGCGAGAGTACAAGCAGCTATCCGTCCACAAGATCACATTGTATTGTGCGGTGATTTTAATATCCCTGATGTTACCTGGCAGACTAGCGCCCTCAACGATGACCTTGTACCAATCATATCTGGCAACTCGAATCCTGGCGCTACAAGGTCATTTATTGACTCCATCAGTGAATTAAACCTGCATCAAGTTAATCCCCATCCCACCCGTCTCAACAAGTTCTTAGATCTAGTCTTCACTAACAACCTGGACGTAACAACCCACATTTCCCTCGACTCAGCAGCTGTCAAGTCTGACCACTCTGCCATCAGGTGTGAAGTCTTCCTCCCAGACGCCAAGGTTACAGTTAACTACAAACCCTGTCCCCGGAAGAGATTCAACTGGAAGAAGGCTGACCTGGGCGCATTGAACAATGAACTCGAAAAATGTTCATGGGACCAGATGGACGCTTGTGACGATGTGGACTCTAAATGTGAAATCTTTTACGACTTGTTGACCTCTGCCATAAACAAGACAATACCAACAATCAAAGTTAACCCCGCTAAGTATCCCGCCTGGTATGATCCGGAAACAATTAACGCTCTCAAGGACAAAAACCGCGCCCACAAGAGGTGGAAAACGTCTAATAACAACTGTGACAAAGTAGAATTTCAAGTTAAGCGAACCATTTTTAAAAGAATTAAAACAGTGAAATACCGCGAATATATTAAAAATTGTGACAGCCAAGTATCAAAAAATCCGAGTCTTGTCTGGAGGTTCATAAAAAACAAAACAAGAACACGTAGAATTCCAGTCGAAGTTGAATTCAATCAAACGCGAGCTACCGACCTCAAATCATGCAGTAAGTTGTTTTCAGACTTTTTCAAAACTACATTTCTCCCGGCGTCCGACAAAAGTCTAAAATCACCTGAAGTACCTGTTTTCATTGATGAGTGTTTGCCATTATTCTCACTGCGCCCCAAGGAAGTGGAAGAATGTATGCGCGCTCTTGTCAATGGAAAATCACCTGGTCCAGATTCGATCCCGGTAAGCGTTTTTAAACACTGTAGGCGAGTACTCTCATCCCCCTGGCAAATGTATTTAACTGTGCCCTTAAATCCGGAGTTTTCCCGTCAAGGTGGAAACATGCAAATGTGTCCCCTGTACTTAAGAAAGGAAGCCGATTCAAAGTAACCAACTACCGTCCAATTTCTTTACTTCCGATTCTTTCTAAAGTATTCGAAAAGTTAGTTCACAATAAAATCTACAATCATGTTCGAAGCAGTATTTCACCCTACCAACATGGATTTGTCCGGCGACGTTCAACTGTAACTAATCTTGTCGAATACTATACCGACCTGTCTCAAAATTTCAATGAGGGTAAACAAGTGGATGCCATTTATACTGACTTTCAGAAGGCTTTTGACAGCGTGGATCATAGATTACTCCTCTTGAAACTTCAGGGCTACGGAATCACTGGACAACTTCATAAACTCTTGACCAGCTACCTTAGCGACCGAACCCAGTCCGTGGTCCTGGATGAAGGGAAATCAAAATCGGAAACTGTCACTTCCGGGGTGCCCCAGGGGTCAATTCTGGGGCCCCTACTTTTTACCCTTTACGTCAACGACATTCCCAGCTGTTTTTCATATTCAAAATGTTTAATGTATGCCGACGACCTCAAGATTTACAAAACTATTACTAGCCAACTTGACTGTGTTCACCTACAAATGGATTTGGATAGTTTGTCGAAATGGTGTAGTCAATGGAAACTTACTTTAAATGTTACAAAGTGCAGTAGTATTACCTTTTCGAACAAAAAAAACCGTATTTATTCTAATTATCAACTCAATAGAATAAACTTAATAAATGTAAGCTCGATCAGGGACCTTGGTGTAGTCATGGCGAGTGACTTATCTTTTAACAAACACTTTGAATCAAATATTCCTAAAGCGTACAAACTTCTGGGTCTGATAAGACGAAACTGTTTAAAAGAATTTTCTTTTCAAACAACAAGGCGTCTCTTTGTTACATTAGTAAGACCCCAAGTAGAATACGCTAGTGTAATTTGGAATCCCTACCAGGTAACGAAAGTGGAAAATATTGAAAAAATTCAAAAGAGATTTATTAAGTTATGGTGCATTACAACAAAAATTGAATACCACAGACGCGACTACAACGACCATTGCAAATCTTGTAAATTAACTCCACTGACTGACAGACGACAGTACATTGACATGATCTTTCTCTACAAACTGATAAATAACTTTTTTGATACGAGCCTAATAGAGCAAGTTAATATTCACGTACCACCCAGAACAACAAGGAACCCTTCCACTTTCTATGTAAACAAAAGCAGAATCAATGTACATAAAAACAGCTGTCTAAACAGGGTACAAGACACTTATAACAAATTAGCAACACTCAACAACAGTATCGATATATTTAGCAACAATCTTACGAAGTTCAAACTAGCCATACTTGATGTGTTATTGTACCCGAAATAAATGTATAAATAAAAATGCACACACACACACGCACACACACACGCACACACACACCACACACACACACGCACACGCACACACACCTGCTGTAACACTCCCACATCACAAAGTACACTCACACCCGCAACCACACACAATCACAAACATTCACACACATCCATACATTTCTGTACTATTATATTATATTAGTCAATGATAAGCATATAATACTTGTTATTTTCTTTAATTTTTCCCGTGTTTATTTGTTAATTTGAGTCTGTGCTTACTGCTATATATATTTGTGTTGTATATCCTATGTATGTCTAATGTATTGCACTTGTGGGGCTTTGCCCTGTTGTCAATAAAGAATCAATAATAATAATAATAATAAAACACCCGAGCTATTTTTCTTGGGGTTACGTAAGTAAAAAAACAAACAAAAAAACACAAAGTCAAATTGAAGTCTTCGCTTCCCTCATCCAATGATACCTGGTGGGAGGCAAATAAAACTGGACAGACAAAGATTGCACGCGGACCCTCTATGACAATAGAAGGCGGGTTTGCAAACGCATGCATCCGTGTAGTGGAAATTATATTCAAATTTTAGAAAACCATATTTAGCGTTTCTGGCTAAATTTTGACAAGCATTTTTGAATTTAGAATGATTAATTAATCGAAATTATGTTTTTAAACAAAAGTTTGGTATATTTTTAATCAGGTGAATCAAAATCCCCAAACAAATTTATACAATCGATAATAACACGATTCCGATCTAATTTAGTACTGTAGGAACTCAACACACAAACCGTAACGCGATATCTTCATTGAGAATGAATATTTGTTTGAGCTTCTGTCCGATGTAGTGGTGACGTATAGTCTAATAATATTGTTAGACCATGTAGCACAATTGTCCCCTGCTATCTAATTATGTAAATTTAAAGATAAATCAAGCTGATTAATATGTAATTAATATGTTTTAATTAATTACTCTGGTAATTAATGATGTGAAGAGGCTAATAACTAGCCAAGGTGGTGTGATAGGCCACAAGGATCATATTGGGATGATCAAATGACAATATTATTCTCAGCAATTAGTGGTATTTGCATATGGAGCAATGAAGTGAATAACTTTGCCTAAACAGGGCGTAGAGACTTGAGAAGTAACTCAAAACAGGTGCTCGTGCAAGTTAAGTGAAATGACGAGTAGTTGATAACGAAATGTACGAACACTTTAGAGCAATTAACCAAATAGCGAAAAGTACCAGTTTATCATCGGGATTAGGGACGCCTCAGCGACTGAGATAAGTGGAAGAACCATCCAGAAGGAAAACGTGCCTCAGGGGTTGATGCAGGACTTCGACGCATCAAACGTTCTAGAAGAAAGTGTGACAAATCTAAGAGAAGTCACAGCTGACTCAAAACCAAATGGGTGAAGACTAAAATGCTACCGAGAACCAGTTTGAAAGGGTTGATCTTCTTAGTGACCCGACGGTAGGTGTTTTGAAATCGCGAGAGAGGACCCAAAAACACGGCAGTCATTGGATTCTCACCAAGCAATAACGTCGCGGATCGTCCGGCTAATCTGAGAGTCCACTTATCGGGGGAAGTGAGTGCCAATCACACGGATGTAATTCGATACAAGTTAATTAGGACGAAAGCGTGACATGGTTCCGCTAAGTCAAAAACGTTAATAAATCGCGATAACACAGACATTCTAATCGGTAACATATCGAGACACAAGTGATGGTACCAGAAGACAACAATACAATACTATGGGCGTGTCCCAAGAGGCAGGAGAGGTCCAGCAAACGTGGCCGACAGAGAAGAGCCCCCCCCCCCACAAGTGTTTGATCTTCTAGTGAATTCTAATTAATGTGCAACTTGACACATTAATTGATAAGTGAATTCCTGATTTTCGTTCCACCTCAAGACGACGATATTCCCACATCGAGTGTCAACGTAAAACACGGACAGTCACGCCTGACAAATTGGATTATTAATGAAAGATGAGTACTAACACTTATGGTAATTGCCGCTAATTGTTTTGGCAAGATTAATTAGAAAGTAATATTTTGAGGGGTTTTTATGTTTTTTATTAATTAATTACGAAAGAATACCCACAGGGGAATTAAGCAACTCAGATCTGAATAGGTAGGTAAAGCCTGTTTAAACAACCTGTGGTAACGTGTGAGTTCTTTATGAACGTGTAATGTGTATCCTTTACATTTTACAATATACCACAACTATCAATGGATATTGATTGACGTTGAATGATTTGAGTAGCTAGCAAAACCACTGATCCTATTCACTAGGCCTGTAAGTTCGTTTAGTTTGATTATTCTACTTTGGACATCTCGTGAGAGACCGACTGACAAGCTGAGGGCAGGGCGCAGTAGAAACAGGTTTGTTTTGTTTGTGTATGTTGATTTTGGCTATTGTTGTGATTTTGATTCAAGATTTGCATTTTTAGATAATCAATTGCTTTAATTAATTTATGGTAATTGTTGTATAATTAAGTGGGGAAGGAGTAGTAACATCACAACCATGGTGGTGACGTACCTAATATTAGACCTGCTAGCTACGTGATGCTCACAGCAATGTAAAGAATGATTGATGGATAAAAATAATGCTTTATATCGATATACTAGGGCATATTTAAATTAGTTCTTACTATATATAATACTGAAATGACATGATTAACGAAAATGTAACGACCAACACCTAGTTATGTTAAAAATAGACATAAAATTTCATTTAAAAACACTTTTTGGGGTTACAAGAGTTGCACTATTCAAATCCAACATTAAACGACCCGTGGAATTGCGATTTCATTTTATACCATTTAATATATCAAATAAATTTTAATGACTGAATATTTTTATGGATGAATGAATCTACCCCGCTGAGCGAAGGCTAGAGGATCAGGTCTAACTGACCCTTTTCCTCGATTCGGGCTTCTTTTGTCAACACTTTCTATTCATCTCGAAGACTGTCTTGGTCGGACTGGTCTCCGAAGTAGCTCTGTCGCCTGCTCTTTTGTTAGAGGCTTCATAAGAACCCGCCCCCATGTCGGAAGATTTGACCATCTACTTTACCGACGATAGGAAGGGAAGAAATTCCTCCAGCTAAGATAGTGTTTGTGGTTTGGGAAAGAAGAAAGGAGACCAACAGCTTACCTTAAAAGAGACGGGCAGCTGCGTGAAACTGGCTGGTTAACATAAATATTTACAAAACAAGATACACGTCGTACGTTTCGGCCAACGCGGCCTTGGTCACCGACCGTACTTCTTCTCTAACGGTCGGTGACCAAGGCGCGACCTTTGGGGGCCGAAACGTACGACATTGTGTATCTTGTTTTGTAAATATTTATGTTAACCAGCCAGTTTCACCCAGCTGCCCATCTCGTTTAAGGTAAGCTGTTGGTCTCCTTTCTTCTTTCCCAAACCACAAACACTAACCTAGCCGATAGGCATTCTATCACAAACAACACTCCAGCTAAGATACTGGGTCTTAAGGAACATTTCAGTACTTGTTCATTATAGGGACCCCCCCCCCCCCAACTCCCCTAACCTACTTTTCACTTTTAGGCGGGTTCCGTTAATGAACAAGTACCAACAATTCTGGTAGGGGCATAGAATCCCTTCACAGGTACTACATACCTAGGCGGTATGTTATTTTGGGAATTGGGGTAGGTTTAGACCTGCTAATTATTAATATCTGGAGCTGGAGGTCTATGTGAACCGGGTCATTCTATAATGTCGTAGATTTATGCAAGTTACGTACCGGTACCTAACTGTGAGCTGACGTTTTGAAATTACCGCGAGCTTCCATAAGGTCTAGTACGGCAGATTTGTGGAAATGCGTTTATTATTTTGCCAGTCTTGTTCTTGATCGTGTTTGGTAGAATCCCAAGTGACCAATGGAGTTGGTCATGTCATGTGCATCTGCTGCACTCAGGCTGTGAACATAAAGCACACCGTGAAAGGTTATGATATAATGATAATGGCCTTTTTGGGGAATGGTCGTGGGGCTCAAAGCCTCTCCCCTAGTATGCTTCAGTCCCTGGAGCGAAGCACCTCTAACTAAAAATCTTATGTGTAGGCCTATATAGAGTAGCGATGGACAGATACAGTTGATTTCGGTTAAATACCGCCGGAGCTCGGGAATGACAACAAACCTATAGGTTCTTACATTGGATAGAAAGTCCCACAAGAGGCATCCAAGGAGTTATTTTAAGCGTCACAGAGGTCTTAGTCGTGGGTCCACCCTCTGCACTACACCCACTCGACGACGCGCGGCGACGAGAAGTTGACGAGCCCGCAGAAGCCGTGCCTAATGACGTGGAGGCAAGAAACGAGGTCCAAGAGCTGCAATGGGGCACGGGAATACATCGCTTCTCCTCGGAACAATGTGAGCAAGTGCAGAAACTTGAAGATTGAAAATCTTTGGGTTTCGCAATGCATTGGTTCACGGTTTGCAGACCGAGGTCAGCGTGAACTTCAGACATTCGTGTTCAGTGAAGAGAGCCTATGGCCATGAGATATTAGCAAGACCTGCTGTACATGGCTAGAAGACTAGGCCTACGTAAACATAGCACAAGGTAGCCTAGGGCCTAGGCCTACTTTTTACAAACTTTCCTGGCCGGTGCATGATCAACAGGTTGTATTTTTACGTATGACGAGGATAAACACATAATAGTAGCCTTTACATTTTAAAGAAGAATTTGTAAATAGTTACTAGTAGCCAACTTAATTTATACAATACAAAAGTCTACTTACACAAATGAATAATACAATAAAAAGTAGATTGGCTCCATCTTTTCTTCGGCTTGGTTTGGTTTGGTCATCTACCGCCTTCTTGAAGTTGTTCATCCGTCATCCACCGCAGTCTAAAGTGACGTGTGAAGGCGGTAAAATTAAAAAGGTGTATTTGACAGATTTTTGACCATACATTATTATTTTTAGGGAGCTTTAACAGCGAAGATTTCTTTAAAATATAATATGATAGAAAGAAAAAACAACAATGAGAATATTGGTGGAGATCCCGGAGGAAGAAAGCGAAGTAGATGGATGAAAAAATGTTTTGGGGGAAACATTGAAGGCATTTTCGTTTTGAACACGAAAACATGTTTTAGAATCAACATTAGTTTTAAGAGAATGTTTACAATGAATAATGAAATGAAATACCCAGGCACAGAATATTTTTAAAATATATAATAATATAGGTCATGGGGGAGAGGGGTTTGAACTCCAAACTTCCCTGGCTTAAATACGCCACAGGTCTTTAAACTAGCATTGTTTACAAACAATCCTCTAGCCCGCAATCCAAATGGATATATTGATGTAAAACGATCATAAGTGAATGTTTTAACCCTCCGTCACTCGTGCGGAATTTCTTAACACCATCCCTCGCGTGGGGTTTGTCAAACCCCAAATTATTTTGGGCTGTAATAAGTGCAGAAGTATGTTTTGGATATTTCTGTCTGTGCTCATATGATTTGTGGAACTACTATGTAGGTGGTTTTTACTGGGAGGACAGGGAAATAAAATGCCAATGAACCTTTTTGTATGAAATATTATTTTATTGTATTTTTCAGATTTAAAAAATGGACATTTTCATAATATTCAAAAAAGGTGTCCAAATAATGCAATTTTAAGTTTTGTTTCACTTTTTAGTAATAAAGATAAACCAGTTAGTAAATTGCAAGAAGAATTTTTCCAAAATTCAAAAATTTCAAAAGTTAAGCCAAAATAGCATTGAGTTTCCCTATGCTGTTACTGTAACATGATCACTCGCGTGGGGTTTCAGTAACCCCAGCCAAGTTCTGACTGGCAATATAACGACACTAAAAGCCCTTATGATTAGAGGGTTACAAATTTTGCTAACAGATAGAGTGACTTGAAGATACTGAGAATCTAGAGTAGTAGAAGTGCAGAGAAACAGAGTCGAATGTAGACCCTGGGGTTTGTAGAACCCCACGCGAGTGACGGGGGGTTTATTGTGTGGGTGTGGGGGGCTATACGGAGTGACAAGTAACAAATTATTAGCCTAAGTTAAGAGATTTTTATTTTGTTTATATATTTAGAACGATTTTCCCTACTAGGTAGCGCATGACTACTGGAAACTCGTTAGGTTATCGGTGAAAAAAATATTATGATTTTTTAACCCCAATTGGGAACTCTGGAAAAAGTACTCGCCAATCGGGCTAGTGAAATGAGATTATACTAGCCTGAGCAAAGTTTCACTAGCCTCGGGCGAGCGTTAATTTCGACCCCTGCTTGAAGCCTGATTTAGACAGTTCAATGTTTCCTTCAATCCTTAGATTTCAAAGGTTGAATTCAAGACCCATTGACATTAAAAGAAAACATTGAAGGGCTATTTACACTGTTTAATGAGTGGTTCAATGTTTTGAATATAGTCACAGCCATTTAAACATGACACTAACCATATCAAAACAACTATGTCCAGCCCTTGTCTTCTTAACTTTTCTCTCACTCTACAGTACCTAACTCCCATGGAGGAGCAGTGGTGTCATGAGAACAATGAATTCTGATTGTCTTTTTTGCTTCAACCTTGAACGAGAAGTAGGACACGCTCTAAAATGATAGGAGTTGCATTCAATACCTCAAACATTGTAGTCAATGGGTTGAATTCAAGACCTTAAATTGTCTAATGGGCAAAAATCCTTGGGGATTTAAGGAAAATAGAACCGTCTAAATCAGGCTTTAGACCAATGACTTACCTACCGGTCCAGAGAATCCTCTTCGTTAACTGACAACGCCAACGACGCCAAGCAATGACACTGAAGGGTCTTATAGTTTCCTCAAACTCCTGAAAGTGAAACACACAGAGTTATAAACAACTCTATAGTTGTTCCAAACAAACCTTCCTGATGTTTAATCAAGAGGGGTCGCTGAGCTTGGCCCAACTCAAATGCGCGCTCTCAGGTGTAGACGATTGCAGCTGAATGAGAGGAAATATCATTACCAATTTTTGCATGAATGTTAATAAATTTCCTTTATATGATTTATATCAATATCCACACTTGGTTGCCAAGAATTTGCCTTAAAAAATCAATGCGAGAGGCAGGTCCAAAACGTGATAAAATCGAAAACATGGATTTCAATTCAGAAAATTCCCACCAAACCATTTATCTTACGATAAAATCAAATAACCTGCGCATTAACATTGATTTAAACGTTGATACCCAGTGTGAAAATTAGCAGAAAATAATCTGTAGGCCTACACTTGGAATAAATTCCCGAAGTTCACAAAAACTGAGTAAATTATGGAGGGTTCACGATTTTTTTATTAAAAAACGAATTAATCTAAATATACGCGTACTGCATCTCATAAATTGATCCTTTATTAACATTATTGTGAAATATGATAACGATGTTGTTAACCATTTACCCGGAAAAACCTAAGAGACGAGCGTCGAAACTCGTCTCCGCGACAGCTTCACCGACCTCTCTTTATAAGCTATAAGTATTTACTGCTGATATAAATCACCGCCAGGTAACACAAGGCTGATGATGTAAATTGCTCAAGAATTTATTTCTCCATACAGGAGAAAATTGAGAAATCATGAACATTTTTGGGCAACATACACGTTTTATTTTAAAGTTCTAGGCTAACTGAACAAAATTCAAAAGTGGCATATCAATATCATCCGTAGAGTCGGAGTCATGCAAATGTTCTGATTCATCAAGGACTTCAAGGTATACAGAAATTTCATTGTCGCTAACAATAAACATTCATCTGTGAGGTACCTGTGCTACGTGGCAAATCAGTCTCCACCACAGTGCCTGATTTGTTAGTTTAGTTTCAATGGGCTCCTCTTGGGCTGCATCTTTCACCCTAAGGAGTTTGAGGTTATGCACAACAAATATAATCTTTCCAGCGTTGGCGGCAGATAGTCGGTTACGTCTAGCACTGTTTTGAAGGAGTACGTGCTAAAACTTCCCCTTTTTGCCACCGTGGACTATCATTGTTATCCATGCATATGTTATAGTAGTATTTATATTATTATTTTTGAATTAAAGTAATAGCTTAAAAAATTCTCCCTGTTCTCCTACCTTGGTGAATTTCTTGGAGAAAATTCTCGTTCTCGAGAAACTTTTCCGGAGAAATTTCTCGGTCACATCACTACACAAGGCTCTACCAGATAATATAAAAACAAAACAAAATTACCACGGGAATTAAACCTGTAATAGGGAGCAATATGCCCCTCTTCAGGTGTCTAGCTAGGTATGTTGTGGATAGGACAATCGTGAAGGGATGTCCGAGGCCTGTTTAAGAGGACTCAATCTCTTGCATTTGCATTAACGACCAAGGAAAATCTCTGGAAAATACCTTCAGTCACTGTCAGGATTGCCGGTCTCATCGGGATTTGAACCCGGGACCTTCCGAAACACAGTCAAGCACTTAGCGCTCGAGCCAATACAAACAAGGCACCACATGGCTCTATCAGGCGTAGTGATGGGAATTTTCATGAACAAAATCTTTAAAATTTTATGGAAATTTTCAAGGTTTGTTAATCTGTTATTCGGACTGTATTTTACCTTATGGGCAATTCCACGGTAACAGAATTACCAATCAGACAGATTTAACACATTGTAATTATTTATAGGCCTACTGATTATTGTAAGTTTTTGCACATCTTAGAATTGCAAATAACAACTAGAAGTTGACTGATATAAAGCTAATTATGTCAGTTGTAACAGAATTACATAGAAAAAGCCATGGAAAAAAGTTGGTTCAATCAATCAGAAATTCCTGTGAATTGAGTTAAATTAGAATAATTGTATTGATTGTACAGATACAACAAAGTTAGATACAAATAATGTTGACATCTGTATGGACATGTTTGTATTTTATTTAATATTAATTAATATATTGTGTAACAGAATTAATTACATGGGTCATTCTCAAACGTAATGACCATATTGAAAAAAATGCTTGCAAGAAAAAATTATAACATAAAATTGGATGCCTCCTTTAACAATACATTATCCAATAATTTGTTCTTACAGCAATAAAAGGGTTTATCTAAAAAAACAATTTTTTTTTACATACAAGCATTTTCATCAATCCAAGTGTACGAAAATGTCATGACTGTTACCGGACATAAAAGTGACAATTGATGTAAGAAGTTATTTATTAAATCTATATTCATGTGCACAATAGTTTTAGTTACATTATCACACAAAACTAATACATTCAATAAAATATACATTTTTATTTTAATCACTTTTTATAATACCAAAATGTCAAGAATGTTACTCAAATTTCAAAACCTGGTAATTAACTTACTAATAATGGACAAATGGCAAATCAAATTTTATCAAGATCACTGTTAGCAATGAAGTATTAATATTATAAATAAGATTAAAAATGTGATTCAGTTATTTTAAACTTTAAATAAGACTTAATTTAATAATTAGCTCGGGTAACGGTGTTGACAAAAAGTAACAGTCTTGACAAAAAAGTTACTTTTCTAACAGTAATAATTTTTTTCTAAGATCATGTTGCTTGTTAGTGTACAAATCAGTCAACCTCAAGATAAAATCCATCTAATCCAACAAGTTTGTGTTGAGTTTAAAGTAAAGAGACACTACGGGTAACGGTCTTGACAAAAAGTAACATTCTTGACAAGTGATCACTGAAAATCAATAAAAACAAGTGTTTTGTTACTTTTGAGTATGGCAAATGAATTACAACCTCTCCCTTCAAAACACATCTACAGTTGCAGGAAATTAATGCAGTAATCCACGATGCCCTTGGTAATGCTACTTTTTGAAAGTAACATACCTGACAAGTAACATGCATGACATTTCAACTTCATTAATTCATTAGCTGTTAACAATCCCATTTGAAAAAGTAGGGTTATGTTTGCTATGAGCTGGAACTTGATTGTAACTTAACTCAATTGTTAAATCAAATATTAAATACAAATTAAATTGTTTTATCTTGGTAACATTCATGACATTGAATTAAAATACTCACCGTTAAAATGTTTACTTTTCAATTTTAAAGAGTTCTCATGTCAAAACAAACCAAACTTCCATGATGCCATGTCAGGAGCTGTTCTTCTTCTTCTTCTAGATTGATCCACTGCCTTCTTGAAAAATTATTTAAACTCTTTTACAATGGTAACAGTCATGACATTATTATGATTGCCACATTAGGGACAAACACTTTCCACTAGTTATTGTTTGAAAATGTAAATTGTTAAAAAAAGTCACTAACACTCAGTTATTAACTGTTATTTCTGCATTAATTCCAATCTAGAGACTAAATAAATTTTAGTCTTAAAGTCAAACATTTTACAAAAACACTTCTGGTTTTGAGGATAGGGACATGGGTTTTAACACATTTTGCAATACCCGACATTGAATTAAAGGTCAACCTTACAAGATAGAAGTGCAAAAATTCATGGAGCTAATAAAAACTATAAGTATTCTGAAAATGTACAACCAAAATTTATGCAAATCAATATCTTGATCTAAAAAAAAAATAATATTAAGGTTGAAAAGGGCAACTAGGATGTAACAGAATTACGTTTGTGATTTAAATAGCTCTATAATGTGATATAATGAAATAAAAATGAAAATAAAAATGAAAATAAAAATGAAAACACTATTCGATGTCAGACAATAGGTACGGCACATTTAAACATAATTTTAGTCGTTTTAACAGTGGTAACAGAATTACGACATGAATGTAACAGAATTACATATGGCTGTAACAGAATTAAGCTTGTGATTTGAATAGTTTAATTATGTGATAAGAGTATGACAAAAATTAAAACATAATATGTCATTAGTCAGTAAATAGGTATGGCATTTTTAAACATAATTTTAGTTGTTTTAACGGTGGTTTAAATGAATTCTGTTATGATTTGGTAATGAACAACTAGTCAAAGGCGGGGCTAAGTTAGTTCCGAAAAATCCAACAGATAGCGCCGCGAACTGTGGGATACGCTGCAACCTAAGTGTGGTTGGTGCAATGGACTTGAACGTGTTTCTACGCTAGTACGGGTGGAAAAATCATTAAAAAATATATGTAATATTTTAGAATGGGCTTAGCCAAAGACTATGTAGGTCAAGAAGGAAGCCAGCGGCTTTTTAGGGAAAGCAACAGTCTCTTTGTATCGCCCTATGTTAATTAATTTAAGAGTGTGTGGACTTCTGAAAACGGTGGTCATCATGGAATCATGGCCCTATACCTTTGTGTCTAGAATGATTATAAACCCAAAGCTTTTACTCTGGAAAGCGTTTTTTGAGTTTAGTCTCAGGTTTAGGCCAACATAATTTATTATGATCCCTCAGTTCACAAGATTATATCGTAGAAAGTAGGTCTAGGTTTAACTCTAGGGGTAGGCCTAGGTTCTATTCCTAGGCCTGCTCGGCTAAGACTAGACACCTCTTTTGCTAAGATTTAGGCCTAGAAATGTGCCCCTATTTATAGTTTATACACAGTTTAGGCCTTTAACCTTGAAAGCTTTAGACCTAGGACTACCTTAAAAGCAAAATCAAGGCTAGATTGTTAGTATTAACCTACCAATAAGCAGAGGATAGGCCTAGGTGTTATTTTCCTTTCCATATACCCTATACGAGATGTACTTTTATGAAGTTACCTTAGGGGTCAACTGTGTTATGTAAACATAAAACTAACTATGTATGCAACACTTAAAATGGAAATAAAGCAACATACTATTCTATTCTAGCTAGGTCTACGCCCTCCCTACACCTAAACAAAAGTAGCCTGTCTATATAGTCTATATAGTACCGAGCATGGATGAAGTAAGAAATATGACGACAACAAACAATATAGATGTACTAGGTATAACCGAAACATGGCTACCACCAGCATTTGACTCTGCAAATGTGCAAATAGATGGATACAATTTATGGAGGGCTGACAGAGATGGGAATGGTGGAGGGGTAGGAGTGTTTGTAAAAAAAGATATCAACTGTCAAAGTAGGCCTACATGTATATCCACACATGGTAAGCCCAACTCTCAAGTAGAGGAGCTATGGGTTAAAATTAAAATTAATTCTAAATACATTGGTCTAGGCATAGTTTACAAGCCACCTAAACATAACTATGGAGATGCAATTAAACAACTAGAAGAATCCTTTTGTAACATGATAGTGCAAGTTGATGATATAATTATAGGAGACCTAAATATAAATCTAGCTATGCAAGATATTCCAAGCAGCAAATCTCTAGAAAGCCTTTTGATAACATATAAACTCACACAGATAATTAAAACACCAACCAGAGTTTCCAAATCCACTAGCACTCTCATAGATCATATCATAGTCAGTAGGCCAAACCCAGACGGAATCACTGATAGTGGAACAATTGATGCAAATGGGATATCGGATCACAGTCTAGTATAATGTTGTCTGAAGTATAAAAAGTGCAAAGTCAAACAACATTTTAAAACGATCAGAGATTTTAAAAATATGGACATGGAAGCATTCTCAGTAGATGCCTCAAATGAAACGTGGGAGGAACTGTACAATCATATAGATGACCCTAACCGTCAAACTAATATACTAAACAAAATTATCTTATCACTAATTGATAAACATGCACCCAATAAAACCATAAGAGTATCAAAACGCAAAGCACCCTGGTTAACTCACAACATAAAAGCAATGATAGCAACACGAAACAATGCATATTGTAATTGTAAATGGAAAAAAACAAAGACACTTTTGGATTGGGAAAGTTACAGAACACTTAGAAATGAAACAACTTCAGCTATAAGAAGGGAAAAGAAAGCTTTTATTCAATTTGAAATACGTAACAACAAACACCACCCCAAAAAACTATGGCATGTATTGGAACAATTTGAAATACACAACAAAACAAAAAATTATGAAATCCCTAATCATATTGCAGATGAAAATGCCATAAATAACTACTACTTAAATGCAATAACCACCCAAGATGCAGACCCGGAAACAGTGTCTTACTACAAGGATAACATCTCACCAAAAATCGTAAACACACTTCAGTTCCACACAATTAGTGTCAAAGAGGTGTTAAAACTGTTTCAATCAATTAAAATCAATGCAATAGGTGAGGATGGAATATCATTATTTATGTTAAACCTTTGCTTGCCGTTCTGTTACCTTGAAATAACCCATATAATTATAATTGCATAGAAAAGAATATATTCCCAAACATCTGGAAAATTTCAGTGGTCAGACCAATGCCAAAAATAGCCAACCCGGAAGAATTTAAAGATTTACGCCCCATTAGTATTCTACCAGTTTTGTCCAAGATAATAGAGAAGGTAATCCATAGTCAACTTGTAGAGCACTGCACAACAAATAATATCATCCCTGAATGTCAATCTGGTTTGAGGTCAAACCATGTCACAACAACGGCTCTTGCACACATTACAGACGATATAATATGAGCTAGTGATTCAAAAATGATCACCACACTAGTTTTGCTCGATTACTCAAAAGCATTTGATACATTAGACCACTCTCTCCTATTAGCAAAACTGAAATATTTTGGACTGCACACATCAGCCTCCTTACTAATTGAAAGCTTCTTAACAGACTGCAAAAAGTAAAAATAGGATCAAATATATCCCAAGCAGAAAAAGTGGGTGTAGGAGTCCCCCAAGGTGCTATTCTCAGCCCACTGTTATTCACGATATACACGTCAGATATTATCAATAGATCAAAATATGGTAAAACACATGCATATGCTGACGACACGCAAAAATATCACTCATTTAAAATTGAATATCATAAAAAAGCTGTTGATGAAATTAATTCAGAATTAAAATTCATTGAAGAATTATCCAAAAAGCAGTCTCTTATCCTCAACCCGAACAAAACGGTAGTGATTTATTTTGGACAGCCAGAAGGTCTTGCCAAAGCTTTGCTGCAAACTAGTGATCCGAACTTTAAAATATCAACAGTAGGAAAAGCGATCCCTATTGTGGATGTAGCAAAAAACTTGGGTTTACACCTGTACTCTGGGCTCAGGTTCAAAAAGCACACAAATCTTCTCATTCAGGCATGCTATGGAAAGTTATAACATCTTTACAAATTTAAGAACAAGTTACCACAAGACATTAAACTCATGCTCGCAGACTCGTTAATACTTTCAAGATTCAATTACGCAGACATCATCTATGGTCCATGTTTGGATGCCATAGACAAGCAAATGATACAAAAAGCTCAAAATGCATGTGTAAGATTTTCCCTAAACTTAAAGAAAAATGAGCTACCCACATCGATACAAGGAAATTGGATGGCTAAACATGGAAAACAGGAGGAAAGCTCACCTTGGAACACTTACTAACTCAATTCTCACAAACAAATCTCCATCATACTTATGTAACAAACTTATGGAAAGAAGAAGTAAGTTCACAGTTCATACCAGAAATGCATTTAAACTCATTTTATACTCTCACTCCACAGCCATGTTTCAACGTTCTTTTACTCACACAGCAATAAAAATATACAACTCCCTACCAAAAGCGCTTACAAAGAAATGTAAAAACTTGTTCAAACGAGAATTTTAAAAAAATATTACTATCTCAACAACACTAAGGTGTTGATCCACAACTTTAAACTCACTCACTACTAAATGGACATATTCCCCCCCCCCCTCCCCTACCTGCTCTCAATGTCAAAAGAAAGCCTATAAAATGTTAATTCATGCAAAGTGTTAAGTTTTAGTTACCTAACTAACTTTACAAAACTCTAGATTTTAGCAAGTTATGACATTTTTGCATATTTTATATGCTATAACTTACCTATATTAATTTTTTAGTATTAGTTGTAACTTGTAAATGATATGATCCTCATATTGATATGTATTGATATGTGATATGTACAATGATATGTAGACTGTCACTGCAAGATGGTATTTTTTTTTAAATTTATCTTTTGTTGTACATGCACTGGTAAACCTATCCTAGATACTAAATTACTTATTCTTATTTGTAAACTCATACCTTTTTATTCGAATCTGTTACTTGCAGTGTATGGTTAAGTTGAAAAAAAGCAATGAGCTTAACTTCGCCAATAAAAACCTATTCTATTCTATAGTGCTTAGGCCTCTTGCATCAAATAGGTCTACTCATTAGCCTGGATTTAGTTTAGAATGAAGATAGTTGGCCAGTCTGGGAAATAAAAAAACGGGATAACACTGGGCACGGCTCCATCTCGCAAACACTTAAGTTTGCCATGAGGAATTTGCTTGTAATCGGAATCCACGAAATGCAAAGAACATAGGCCTAAAAGCATGGTATCAGATGTTTTCGTAACACGTTTTTCATCTTTCTGATATTAACGTCCCACGTCTTTCTCAACTTTATATGCTTCGGAAACGAGTGGAAAAACACCCCTCCTATTTTAACTCTTGACGATCATTGTGAAACAATACAATATTGAATCATTTCAATCCAGCAATCCAGTCTTTAGTGTGGTACAGTAAGGCTGTCCCTGTCAGTTAAAATCGTCCCACAGTACGGCCATCTTTGATCGTATGTTTGAGTCGTGACGTCAGGGGGAGGAGTTAGACTACTCGTCCATTCTGTTACGCCTAAAATTAAATTAGCTAATGATATATTCATATAAATTAGAGTACCCCTATTATTTTAATGCTCCATCTATAACATTACAAAATAAAAAGAATGAAAATATAATCTTCTTTATTTCACATTTTGAAGAGAAAACGGTGCGTTTTTGTAACAGAATTACGAGTGTGAAACTCAATCAACATTATTAATAGAAAAAGGAGTTATACACAATACACTTTTAAAGCATGCCATAGTGTTGAGTTTAACAATACCTAAGGCATTTAGAGTCATCTTTAAATTATTACATTTTAATACATTTTTTTAAAATTAGCATAATAAATACACTCGTTGATAAAAACCCGCCTAAAATGGAAAAAAAAAAATTGTATTGAAATTTTCAGGGAATGATGTTTATGAACATACAATATCATTTCTATAAATGACAAACATTATTGTAAATATTTTATTTTTTTATGTTAGGTCACTTTAGTGTGGAATTGCCCTTATTATAAATAAAAATAATTTATTTCTATCAAGGATGTAAGCCTACAGTGGGACTAAGGCTGAGGTGAAATGTCTAATATGCAATATCTTGCTGATTAAGTTTATTCTTGCAATTTGCAAATAGGCCTACATTATAAAAACAATTGTTGAGACAAAAATGTTGAGTATTGAATTGGGATAGTATCCAACATGAATGATGGAAACAAAAGCAACATAAAACATATTATATCAAAATGTAAAAAAATACACCCAACCAATGTTTCGGGTGGTTAAGGGAAGGCCTAGATTATAGTAGTACAAACAATACAGTACCTACAGCTAATCGGAGGCGAAGACCTCACTCCAAAGTAATGTTTGTCCCGGTCTTTCCATTTCACTACCCTAGACATTTAAGTTCCGCATAACCCTCAAGTATTTGTGCTACATAGGCCTAAAGATGGATTTTATCTGGTTAGGGCCCAACCGGCCTATCGCCGATACAACCTACGAAAAATAATAAGTTAGCCAGGTCATCATTTGCAGGCTTCATATTTGCAATGTAATCTTACAAATTTTTGGGACTAACTAATTTCCCTACAAGGACCTAGCTCCTACAAACAATACCTACATTGACAAACTTCTAGGACTAGGTCAATGCCTCTGTTCTAGGCTAAGCCCTAGCATGCACCTATTGCTGTGCAAGAGGCTAGCCAAATCCTAAATCTCAAATACCAACTGCGTAATTAAACAACATAGGCCTAATAAAAATAAAAACTTTAAAATTTTCAATCACACTAATCAGCAGGCGCCACCAGTTGGTTGATTAGGGCCTATGCTCTGTCATTTTTCAAAGGTATTTCTATTTATTTACGGTATTTATAACATAGGCTACTTAAAAAAATAGAGTGGCCACAATAGGGGTGCGGCCACTGGCCACTCGATTTCGACCTATAATTGAGTAAATAAGGTAGGCTACTACTTTGAAAAAGTTTGTTTTCTAAAATTGCTTAATATTACAGTCCGGCACAGGGTAGGAGGAGGCCCAAAACATAAAGAACTGTCTTCCACTAAAAATCACATTTAAATAAATAAAAACAAATAGTAATCGTATTGAGTCTACCCACTCAGTCATATAGGCCCTAACTAATTTTCAGTGGGGGACATTAAACCAAAGTGACCAAGCCAACCCTGTAGGTCCCGATGCAATCGACGAGTGAGTAAGAACCAACCAAAGATCAATATTTTTTTAATACTACTACTACTACTACTACTACTACTACTACTACTACTACTACTACTACTACTACTACTACTACTACTACTACTACTACTACTACTACTACTACTACTACTACTACTACTACTACTAACTAGAAAACACATGATGACATGAATAATGTCAACTGTGGGCATATGAAAAGAAGAAGACCCACAAACTAAACAAAATCAAAATCAAATTGTTTTCATCGATATCGATCAAATTAATATTAAATACTAAATAGGCCTAACCAATAGTAAACCCTACCAATCGAAATACTATCTTAAAATACTGGTAGAACACGTAGGCCTAAATAGGCTAAGCAAACATTGAAATAAAAAACTTTGCTAATCCTAGGCACACGATAGGCCTACACATAAAAATAACCTAAAAAATAAGCACTGTAAAGCACTGTCTTGAACAAGTGATTGTACTGTGTAGACTTTGTGAGACCCACGGTAGGCTTAGGAAGTGTAGAGATAAGGTAACTCTTGTGTCAAAGTCGTCTTGACGGTCTATAGTTCATCTCACTCCCGAGCATAGACGTGCGCAGAGATTTTACAATGGGGGGCCATAGGCATGGGCGCCCGCAGGAATTTTGGCAGAGGGGGCAAAATTTACAAATTGTACTTTCATTGGGCAAGCACAGAGGGTTTAGGGGGCAGAGCCCCCCAACAACAGCGCCGCAGGGGAAAATTTTTAAAATCAGGGTTTTAAAATGCGATTGGTGGGTTTTAGAAAAAAGTAGTGGGCTGAATACAACACCAAAATTAGTATGTAATTTTTGTGCAGTTGATACTCGAAACTAGAAAACCACCAAAAGGAATCTTAAAGGAAACCTTCAAAATATTTTCCTCACACTTTTTAAATGTTGAAATGAAAAAAATCGTAAAATTGCGATTATCATGAAAAATTATTTTTTAATTGACGCTCAAATTACACACAAATATATTAACTTATAAAATTAAGGTTCTGTAAAAAAATCATTACAATCGGTATCGGATAAAGCATGTAGGTATTATAAGTCAGAGAAATTAAAAAAAAAAAAAAACATTGTAAAATTGTGATTTTCATGAGAAATAATTTTTTGATTAGGCCTACGCTAAAAAATTTCAAACAAATATATTAATTCATAAATAAAAGTTCTGTGAAAAAATCATCACAATTGGATAAAGCATGTAGTAGGTGTTATAAGTCGAAGAAATTTAAAAAAAATAGAAAAAAATCATAAAATTGCGATTTTCACGAGAAATAATTTTTCGATAGCGCTCAAAAACGTGGCAGTTCTAAGTTCAGAGATTTCTAAGGCCTCCACTAAATTTCATCGCAACTGGAGTAGCGGTTTAGCAATCGTCCTAACAGACACACAAAAATACAAAAAAAGAGAGAAAAAAACACATTCTGGATTTTTTTCTCCAGTGTAGTGAAATGGAATCTTCGCTTCGCTCATCCAAAAAAAAATACACTTAGGGCTACATGTATCATTTCATTCTGTTTTATTAAAAATTGTAAGCTATAAGTAGCGAGGAGTGACGCGGCGTAGGCCTAGACCTACGGGGCGTGAACTGGGCATTTGTCATCATAAAGATGAAAATTAGCCAACATGGCAGAATAACCAACCTTTTTCACTAAACTAGGAAAACGCTAAAGTCTCGTCGCGTTGTTGAGCGAGCACCGGTACGTGCAACACGACCCGAGTACGACATTCCCATAATGTCCATTTTATCAGATAACAGTCTTTAAAAGACGAAAACTTTCAATGTTGTTGTTGATCGCTGAATTGAATGACGCCACGGGACAACAATGTAATCGAAATGCCTTCTAAAGTGTGTTTGTTTCTTCACTGCCTCCTTGACAAATTTCATAACGATCGGAACAACATCATTTTTCGAATTATGATTACCAATAAGGCTTTAAGGTCTTGACCGATTTAGCTGAAAATTTGTAAAATTGGAGAGAATGTTGTACTTAGGCTATTGACCCTGCAAAATTTCATAACGATTGGAACATTTTTATTTATTTTTTTTTTTGAGCGAGCGTAGCGAGCGTCTCCACTTGACTCTTATGGCTCGAATGTCTGTTTTTTGTTTTTTTTGTTTGTTTGTTTGTTTTTTTTCTGTTACTGCTTCGATACAGGTCGCACCGTATCTCTGATCGACCTGAAATTTTGCACACATGTACATACCACCTAGGCGGGTTGCTGTATAGTTTTGTGGCAAAATCGTTCAAAAAGTTAAAAAGTTACATTAAAGTTCATCGAAAGTTTTTTTTCAAACTAAACGGTGACAAAATCTGAGGTGGCCAAATCATTTACAATGTCCGTCCGGTCACGAATATGTTAGTTTTATTTTGATCCGATAAGTAGTGTAGATGGAAATTACATTATAACAAAGTACCGTTACCATGGCAACGGAAAGTCGCGCAGCTTTTTTGGCTCATGATAGCGGTCGAACGGAGGCTCGGATCGAGTAGAAATTTTGACCATCTGCAAACTTCGTTCCCGATTGAATGCCATTAGTTTTGTGGCAAAATCGTTCAAAAAGTTATAAAGTTACATTAAAGTTAATCTAAAGTTTTTTTTTTTAAACTAAACGGCGACAAAATCTGAGGTAGCCAAATCATTTAGAATGTCCGTCCGGTCACGAATATGTTAATTTCATTTTGATCCGATTCGTAGTGTAGATAGAAATTACATCATAACGATTGGAACATTTTTATTTATTTATTTTTTTTGAGCGAGCGTAGCGAGCGTCTCCACTTGACTCTTATGGCTCAAATGTTTGTTTTTTGTTTTTTTTGTTTGTTTGTTTGTTTTTTTTCTGTTACTGCTTCGATACAGGTCGCACCGTATCTCTGATCGACCTGAAATTTTGCACACATGTACATACCACCTAGGCGGGTTGCTGTATAGTTTTGTGGCAAAATCGTTCAAAAAGTTAAAAAGTTACATTAAAGTTCATCGAAATTTTTTTTTCAAACTAAACGGTGACAAAATCTGAGGTGGCCAAATCATTTACAATGTCCGTCCGGTCACGAATATGTTAGTTTTATTTTGATCCGATAAGTAGTGTAGATGGAAATTACATTATAACAAAGTACCGTTACCATGGCAACGGAAAGTCGCTCAGCTTTTTTGGCTCATGATAGCGGTCGAACGGAGGCTCGGATCGAGTAGAAATTTTGACCATCTGCAAACTTCGTTCCCGATTGAATGCCATTAGTTTTGTGGCAAAATCGTTCAAAAAGTTATAAAGTTACATTAAAGTTAATCTAAAGTTTTTTTTTTTAAACTAAACGGCGACAAAATCTGAGGTAGCCAAATCATTTAGAATGTCCGTCCGGTCACGAATATGTTAATTTTATTTTGATCCGATAAGTAGTGTAGATAGAAATTACATTTTAACAAAAGTAACGTTACCATGGCAACGAAAAGTCGCCATGAATTCTGGTCACTATGCACTGCCACCTAGAAGTAATCAAGAGTTAAAATAGTTTTCCCAAAGAAATGATGTCAAGGTCCTCTAGATGGCGGTGGATTTTATCCATTCTCTCCTATTTTACAAATTTTCAGCTAAATCGGTCAAGACCTTAAAAACTTATTGGTATGTAACATTATGGGAATGTCGTACTCGGGTCGTGTTGCACGTACCGGTGCTCGCTCAACAACGCGACGGGACTTTCGCGTTTTCCTAGTTTATAACCAACGATTGGATTTTGTTCAAAAACTATACAGCAACCCGCATAGGTGATGTACATGTGTGCAAAATTTCAGGTCGATCAGAGAAACGGTGCGACCTGTAGGACCAAAGCAGTCAGGCAAAAAAAACAAAAACAAAAAAAACAGGCATTCGAGCCATAAGAGTCAAGTGGAGACGCTCGCTCAAACACTCCACCTACAAAACCTTTAACGTCGCTATTTTAAATATAAAGGACTTTCAATTCAACGGAAAAGTACTTTCGCTTGAAATAGCGACGTTCAAGCGAAAGTACTTTTCCGTTGAATTGAAAGTCCTTTATATTTAAAATAGCGACGTTAAAGGTTTTGAAGTTTTTTTGTGTGACTATAACATCAAAAATGTGATGATTCTATTTTGGAATTTTTTATTATGTTATTAGCTAAGGTTACTTGCAGTGAGTACGATACAACATTCTCAGCACGCCGAGGCCTAGGCCGCGTCACTCCTTGCCACTTTTAGCTAACAATTAATAATAAAACCTAATGAAATGAAACATGTAGGCCCTAAGTGTATTTTTTAATAATATAGGCTAAATCTCTAATAATAAAATACTAGGAAACGCTCAGTTGGACGCGTTGATAAGCGAGCACGTGCTATAGCTAGACCCACATCGCACATTTTTTTAAATTTAAAAATTTAAGACGTTCGCGTTTCCAGTATTATTTATTATTGCCAAGGTATTTGGGTAAACCCGTGTTTAAATCTTTACTTTAAAATCCACCGCCATCTAGAGGATCTTGACTCCTTGGGAAAACTATTTAAACTCTTTGTTGACAAATAATAGACTACTTCCTCGAAAGTATTTTGATTACTTCTAGGTGGCAGTGCATTAGAAACTTCGCGCGTCTTTTCGTTGCCATGGCAACGTTACTTTTGTTATAATGTAATTTCCATCTACACTACTTATCGGATCAAACTAAAATTAACATATTCGTGACCGGACGGACATTCTAAATGATTTGGCTATCTCAGATTTTGTCGCCGGTTAGTTTGAAAAAAAAACTTTCGATTAACTTTAATGTAACTTTTAAAATTTTTGAACGATTTTGCCACAAAACTAATGGCATTCAATCGAGAACAAAGCTTGCGGATGGTGAAAATTTCAACTCGATCCGAGCCTCCGTTCGAACGTTATTGCGAGACATACAAACAAAAAAAAACAAAAAACACGCTAAAAAAAAAAAAAAAAAAAAAATTTTTCGCTCGCTTAATCATTTCAAGTGGTTTTTTGTTGTTTTGCAACACAACAAAACAAAAACAAAAACAGTGTTAAAAAACTGGTCCATAACAACCGAAAAAGTGCCCAAAAACGATGATATTTTCATTCATTCAGAGCGCATTCCGAAACGAGCTGCGACAGCATCTGTAGCATCTGCAGCGCACTTTGGCTAGTCCGTAAGTGCTGCAAACGCTACCTCACGAGTACCGGTAGTCCGAAACTGCTTTCACAGCATCTGCAGCGCTCTATGAACGCTGGAGGTTTTCGCCCCAGCACTTGTAGCATTCCGTGGAGTGGGGGTAAATCAAGATGTCGGCAACTGAAGATTTACAAAAGGACTGCTGAAAATAGCACCTAAACTGTAAGGAGGTCTGCGTAGTCCATTAAATCTCCAAGTTTTAGGTTGGAAATAATTGTTGATGACAGAATCAATGAAATAACCATTATTAATTAAGCATTCTTTCCACACTAACAATGGGTTGGGTGCGTGATTCAAACACAACGCAGGGGCCGGGACGTTTCAGGTTGAGAATTTATTAAATGACAGGAGAAATTGAGTGGATTCCAAGAAATTCTGTTTTTATCCCCATCCCCAGTCCTAAAAAAATAACGTTTTGTCCTAGGCCCTAGCACTTGATATCGAGATCAGTGCTGGAATAATTAAAAATCTTTGGATTCTGACAGCTAGAGAGCTAGACGGTCAGCCATTTAATATGATACAGACAGATGCTACACACACCATTCCGAAACGATGACCACATTCATGTGCTGTTACCCCCACTCCTTAAATGCTGCAGCCGTAGCATCCGCAGCTCATTTCGGAATGTGCCCTCAGTCTGGTATTTTTTCTGTAATGCTTAGAACGCACTCTAAAAGCCTAGTTTAAAAAAAAATTCACGGTAATTATATAGTATACGGTTGGCCGAGAAAAATGACTTAAAATTTTGTCACCTAGTTTTTAGAGGTATTATCAAAGTTCTATAATTAATTTTCAGTTGGCGCAACACAAACTTTCAACCATAAATGATGTTATTCATGTAATTATCTACGTAGGTAGTGTAGCCGCAATGTCAATGTTGTCTGCCATGTTGGCAATGACAGTAGTGACGCAATGGAGCTCATATGCCGCCGTGACGTCATACACTTCTTACCTTGAACTCGACCGCTATGTTTTGAAATTGGTGGTGGCTGGTTCCTCTTCTTCATCATCATCGCCAACTTGTTCTTCGTCAACGACTACACTCGCCGGGTTATATAAAATGCCTAATTCTTTAAAGAATGGACAAATGCGTTCGGTATGTTGTGGATGGGTACGCTTCCATAAAAATTCACCCAAATACCCCACGAAATGATCCTCCCTACGCCCATACCGTGGTATGTTGGCGCGCACCTCCCTCCATGACCTTTCAATGTTTTGGGTGTGCGCACCTGTCTTTGGATCAACATAATTTTCAGAGTGGTTGACACTTAAATGTTCAAAATCCTCATTTTTCAGGCTATGATACCCTATGACTTCCAACCATCAGATATAATTGTCGTTTTAGGCAAAATCCACTCCTTTATTACGCGCAATAATGTGGTTTTATCTCTTTCGCCAACGGGAACTATAAATAATTTTTTGGATTCTCTCTCGAACCCGCCAAATACCCATTGGCCTTCAATGATTCGCCCTCGATTATATTTTCGTTTGCCCATTTTCGCTTCATCTATTTCTACTATTTTTCCCGGACCACCCAATGGTTCATTATGCCTCACGCACCACTCGACGCACACTTCTCTACAATAATTACACCAATCAACAACGGTATTTGCACTACATTTCAATTCATTTTGAATCAACTCTTGCCTTGGTGGTTTTAAAATTAGCCAAAACATCGTCATTAAACAAATATTTGCCAGTCCTAAATTAGAGTTACCGAACCACGTATTTTTAAATAATGTTTGCTTAAAGTTACATTTCACACGCTTCACTTTCTTGTTTTCCCTAATTAGGGTACCTACCACACTTTTTGCACAAAACCAATAAAATGCACTATTCAGATTGCAATCGGCGTTGCACTTGGGGCATTTCAACTTGTCCAACAATACCCCGTGTTTACGCAAAAACCCAATTAACTTCTCAATATCCCTACACATTACAACAAAATCACACAGGGTGACCTCACAACCGTCGCACACCATGGCGAAGCACGTTATCACTGACACTGACATTGATAGCGGGTAAACTCCATGTGTACAGGCCGCTGCGTACGCAGCGGTTGTGACGTAGCGGTGTAGATAGCGCTTCCCTTACGCAAACCAGCATGGCGGTCTCGCGCACAAACATACACAGTGACAGAACTACCGTAGTTAAAACGACGAATAACAATACTAATAACAAAAAGTTTATAGTGCGCCAACTGGAAATTAATTAGGAATTATTAATAATACCTCTAAAAACAAGGTGACAAAATTTTAAGTCATTTTTCTCGGCCAACCGTATACTATATAATTACCAAATTCACCTGCGGCGCTATTGGGAGCCCCCCAAACCCCCATGTTGTAGTTGCCTGCATTTGTCCTGCTAGCTAGGCCTAGGCCCTACCTTGAGTTTAAATTATGGCAACCCTGTTGTAGGCCTAGGCCTTATTAATTGATAAATATAAAGTTAAAGAGAGAAGGCAAATGGTTACAACTTACAGGATCCTTCTTAAGAGGTTTATGGAGTTCACTTCCTCGGCGGCCGAGACCCAGCATGGCCCAGCTCCCATACCCACACCATCGGGTCGGGAAAACATTATTTGGACGACTCCAAGAGACCTAAAACAGAAAAAAATGTTAAACAGTGGACAAAGTACAAGTACTAAAAACAAGGTGACAAAATTTTAAGTCATTTTTCTCGGCCAACCGTATACTATATAATTACCAAATTCACCTGCGGCGCTATTGGGAGCCCCCCAAACCCCCATGTTGTAGTTGCCTGCATTTGTCCTGCTAGCTAGGCCTAGGCCCTACCTTGAGTTTAAATTATGGCAACCCTGTTGTAGGCCTAGGCCTTATTAATTGATAAATATAAAGTTAAAGAGAGAAGGCAAATGGTTACAACTTACAGGATCCTTCTTAAGAGGTTTATGGAGTTCACTTCCTCGGCGGCCGAGACCCAGCATGGCCCAGCTCCCATACCCACACCATCGGGTCGGGAAAACATCATTTGGACGACTCCAAGAGACCTAAAACAGAAAAAAATGTTAAACAGTGGACAAAGTACATATTGCAAGGAAATATTACAGTATATAAGTTATCTGCATAAATAAATTTACCATAATAACTAATGTTGCAAGAAAATCTTTGGCCGACCGCTACGTCATAAAGTTCGTGATTGAGGTTATGGTCGTCTGTTCGTCTTCTTCTTCTTCGCGGCAGGAGGAGACCAACCATCGGCCAGCTGCGAATAGCGGGTTGTTGTTGTTGTACCTAAATAGATCGATAGACAGACATGCAGACAGGAACCGGGACAGGCAGGGGGCAACTCACAAGGCACGAGCAGATACAGGGAACAAAAGGCTCTGGATTTCATTGCATAGACAATATTATTATAACTACCGGTACCTACCATAAAATGTTATTTTTTAACGTGTATTTAGGCGTTTTTGCAACAAAAAATCAAATATTCCTGGACACGACTGGCATGAGATGAGACTCCGGTTTGCATTGCTTATGTAGCCAATTATCAGTATCGACTAGGCCCTATTTTACTTAATTTTAGATTATTTCCGTGTATTTAGGCTTTTAAATGCTGGAAATTTAAAAAAATATTCGCGTTCGACTAGAAACTTGGCACAGCTGAAATTTACCAAACACTCCGTACCCCTCTACTACCTCATCCTGCTTCCAATGTCAGTTTAATAAAATTATGGTTACTATTACAAAATAATGTGAAAATATGTTATTTAAATAAAAAAAGTTATGTAGACTTAATGTAAAATGAGAGTGGGACCAACCTTGATCTCTTCTTATCTTCAAATTAGAAACTATTGAGTTTTGATTGACACTCGCGCAAAAGACCATATCCCAAAGAAATTCGCCCACCCCCATAAGTCAGCTAAATCTGCCCTCGTCATAGGCTAATAATAAGATGTGAAACACGATTTTTGGATGAGCATAGTTAAGAGATCATGCACCATTACTATTTTCAAGCAAAGGTATAAGCAAGCAAAGACTTTTATTTCTTAGTTTGAGAAAATTGATGTACCAAGCAGCCCAAAATGACGAGCTAGCAAAAACGGATGTCACAATACAACATTCAAATGACTTCACCAAAAGCTATTTACAACGTAAGAAAATGGTGTAAAACCTCCCAGAGGAACCGTTTTGTCCTGAGTTATAATTAGGATTTTTTAACGATAATCAGCGACCCCTCCCCCTTCCACCCTCATTTCGCCCCGCGGTAGCGTTTAGGATGAAGAGAAGATCCATACCAAAAAATTCCTTCGCCCCCCCCCCCCCCCCCCCCCAACTTTCAAGACACACACACGCACACACAACCGGCCTGCCAACTTTTCAGAAATGTAATTCAGGACATTTTGACTCGTGGGAATCTGGTGGAGGGGGGGGGGGGGGGGGGGGGGGGGGGGGGGGGGGGGGGGGGGGTTTGGTTTTTTGGTTTTTTTGGGTTTTTTTTTGGTTTTTTTTGGGGGAGTGGGTTGTTTTTTTTTGGGGGGGGGGGGGGGGGGGGGGGGGGAAAAAAGGGGTTTGTGGGGTGGGGGGTTTTGGTTTTGGGGGGGGGGTTGGGGGGGGGGGGGGGGGGGAAAAAAGTTTTTTTGGGGGGGGGGGGGGTTTGGTTTTTTTGGGGGGGGGGGTGTTGGGGGGGGGGGGGGGGGGGGGTTTTGGTTTTTGGTTTGGGGGGGGGGGGGGGGGGGGGGGGGGGGGGGGGGGGGAGTTTTTTAAATTTTTCATACGATGTTTTTGGGTTTCAGAAATGGCTAAAAAAAATTAAAAAAGCTGGAAAAGACAGATGAACAATGAAACATGGGATTCTAAAGGAGGCAAGCCAGACGGACGTTGTATTTCAAGCTGTTTAACATGATACGCAATACGCATCTTATCTTATAAGTGACCAGATCGGGATGACAAATCCTATTCAAGTGTAATTAGTTACAATGACGAGTAAGTATTCAATGCCTAACTAATTCAAGTGGCACCTGCTAGTGCTCAACCACTTTAGCGGACTGCTTTCACCGTTCAATATCATACTGCCTACATCGGAATGTTTTCTATTCCTTTTCTGGCTGCCGTATCTTATAGGGTAGGCCTATTCTACAAATTTATAATGTTCATTAGTCATTAAGATTTTCTCGTCGCTTTCTTTTTTGTGTTATCTATTTTTATTTTATTTTTACATTTTTCATTTCCCTCCCTTTCCATTCTAGTCCCCCTCTCTTTCCTGAAGATTGTACAAGCCATGTGGCACTCATCTATTTATCTTCTTGTCTATGTCTATGCTAATTTGTATTTTATTCCACTCATACTATTGACATATTTTGATTATTGTGTTGCGTCTCTTTTGAAACTATAACAAATTAATGTAGGTTGAATATAATTCATTTGGAAATATTTTGTTTATGGATATTTTCGTGGCCGGTAGGTATGCCGATGTAGTCGGTTTGCGGTAAAATTGCCACGTATATTTTCATTAGACCGACTTTTCGATGTGATTTCACAATCCATGTCCTCATCAGGGTTAATACAATTCAAAGTATAAACACGAAAATACGTTAGTTATAGTATGATATAATACTGCAAATATTAACAAAATGAACACCCGGTACCAAAGCACCCAACCGGCATTTGGGAGAACGGGGTTCGATACCCCGCTGAGACTGAGTTTTATAATTCTGGATTGATTTCCGTAAAACCAACTACAGAGAAAGTCACTGCAAGTAGACAGCATGAATGATGTTGATGTCAGGCCTGCATGTCATCTGCAGGCGTCTTCTTATTTTCACTCGTGGATCTTCATGTAGTTGTCGTTCTTATATTTTTAATTGTGTCGTCCCTGAGTGATGAGATGAGAATGTGTGAAGTTACATCTTAACGCATATATGATGGCAATGCCAATAATACGAACAACAAAGTGCCCTAACCAACAGCTCCATCCCGCGTACCACCTAGTTGTAATCTAAGAGTGCGTCTCCTGTGCAACTATAATCAACTCAGTTCTTGTCAGCAGGACTACTTTAATATAATATTATTTTTAACCTTGGTTTTAAATCAGTCGACTATGATTATTGTATTTGTGACGGTGGAGGCACTTATTTAATTCCTGTCCATACCATCATAGCAGTATCGTAGCCTCCTACAATAAAACCAAGGTTTTGATATTTTAATTTCAAATTATTTTTGATTTCTCTTTTATTCTTGCCCCCTCAATACTCGCCCTCCCTCACCATTTCATTCCGCCTTCCCAATTCCCTGTCCTTCCCTCATCATTCCCAATGTTCTCTTTTTTCTTCTGCTAGCTTCGATCTTTTACCCAGGTGTGTCTCGAAGGCTGAGCCCCTCATAATGCCCTGCCACATGTATTCACAACTGCGTTTGATTTGTCGTATCCGCTACTCTGACATTATTATATTATGAATACATTATAGCCTAGCTCTCGTAAAGGCATGTTTCACCACCCACCTGAAAAAGGTTACTAATTATCTATTAGCCCTCTTGTTTGAAAATGTGTCACATGTGAAGAGCGGAAATCTTACAATTACTTTGTCACACACAATGTATTAACTAAAACGACAGGATATGACATTTTTGTGTAATTTATGGGCTAACAAGTGAAGGGTGAATACACCTTTTTTTAGTTTCCTGTTTATTTTTTACTTGCATATGGTCTGTCTCTCAAGATGTCTGGGGGACTTTGCGAAATATGAAAACGGCGGAGTAGGGTATTCTTCGAGTGTGTCAGTACTCTCATTACGGGATCAAGTCTTGACAGTATTGTTGTATTTGATTTCAGTTGCGGCAGTAGTTTCAAGCTGACCTAATGTTTATTGAGAAATTCTTATTTTATATAATAAGTTATTGTATTTTGAGATAAATAAATAGTGTAGGCCTACATCTATTCAGTTGAGCTATATTAAATTCACTAAAACTAGGAAAACGCTAAAGTCCCGCCGCGTTGATGGATGAGCTTTTTAAAGTTTTTAGTTGCGTGGTATATCTTTACTTTTGCAAGTGCTTTGTTTTGCTGCCTATGCATTGTAGGTGAATGTTGTCGAATTTCTTTTGTTTCTTGTCAATTGGTATTATTTACCGTAAAAAACTTGTATCAAAAGCTTTATTTCTATGGATTCTGGCTAAATTTTTCCACTTTTTCTTTCAAAAGGTACTACATAACCATAACCTTAATGTCCATGTATAATATGAACGTTGCTGCCCCACCCGTTTGGTCAGAATTGGCCCAAATGGCACGAAAATATCGCACAAAAAGTCAAAAAACGTATATTAAAAGCTTTATTTCTCTCGATTCTGGCTAACTTTTTCAACTTTTTCTTTCAGAAAGCAATACATCACCATTACCTTAATGTCCATGTGAAATATGAACGTTGTAGCCCCACCCGTTTGGTCAGAATTGGCCCAAATGGCACGAAAATATCGCATTAAAAATCGAAAAAAATCGTAAAAGTACGATATTCATGAGAAATATTTCTTCGATTGTACCCAAAAACGTGGCAAGTCTAAGTTCAGAGAAAACGAAGGTCGTGTCAAATTTTCATCAAGATCACATATGCCGTTTGCCCGGTAGAGAGCGAACAAACAGACGGAAAAACAAACAAAAAAACAAACAAAAAACAACGGAGCTAAATTTTTTGGGGGGTCGGTGAAATTGAAGTCTTCGCTTCGCTCATCCAACAATATATGCAAATCTAATATCTATTGACTAGTCCCTTCAAATGGAAAACGTGTGCAAATTAATAATAATAATAAAAATAATTAATAATAATAATAATAATAATAATAATAATAATAATAATAATAATAATAATAATAATAATAATAATAATAATAATAATAATTGATTCATAGCAGTTGTCGAAAAAGATTGACCCGACTGGGGTTCGAACCCAGAACCTCCGGCTTAACGTGCCATAGCTTTACCAAAGCTACCGGGACTACAGAACAAAAAACCTTTTCAAACAACAACACAGAAAAAAAAAAAAAACAGAACAAACTTTTTCGACAACTGCTATGAATCAAACTTTTTCAACAATTGCTATGAATCAATAAATGTCCTTAAAGCGGGCTTATGGTTAAAAACCTAATAATAATAATAATAATAATAATAATAATAATAATAATAATAATAATAATAATAATAATAATAATAATAATAATAATAATAATAATAATATAAATAAATAAATAAATAAATGACTTATTTTAGTTAGAGTTAAGACAAAGTAATAATGTAGGTATGTAATATAGATACACATGGAAGTACTTGACGTAAGTCCGTACAACATGTTAGCTCCGGTTTTGACCGAGTTTGTATGAAATACATCCAATAAAATAATAATTATTATAATAATAATAATAATAATAATAATAATAATAATAATAATAATAATAATAATAATAATAATAATAATAATAATAATTCAATTCAATTCAATTTATTTGATTAAACACACACAATACATTTAACAATATCAAACAAGCAAGTTGCTTTCATGAGCAGACTGCTCGTGTGAAAGACTGCTTAAAATAATAACATTTTAATTGTGCCAGCCGCCACGGTAAATATTAATGAACTATACATCCTTACAACCTTAACAAAATAATTAACCAATTAACTAAATAAATACAATTAAAAATACAACGTATAATTAAAAATTCATGATAATAAGTTTTAAATGTAACCAATTCAATAAAACATTTCAATAAAACAACGCACAAGTAGGCCTACATACATAATCTTAATATTAAAGGTAAAAGCAATTTTAAAATGGGAAATAATTCACCTCTCCTTTACTGCATTTTCTGCAAGTTTTTTAAAATGAACATATTTCATACATGGTTTAAACTCTGGAATCTTGCATAAAATAGAATTGAACAGATATGGGCCTTTATATGATAACTGGTTACGTGTATTTGTTAATCTAAAGTCAGGTACGGTTAAACGTAGCACTGATGAATTTCTAGTATTGACAGCACTATTCACAAAGTCATGGTTACTAAGATTACTAAAAACATATAAAACAGTTCTATAAAAATACAGTTGTGGCAATGGAAGAATGTCGTACTCTATATAAACAAAGTCAGTTGACTGAAGCTGGTGAAGATTAAATATGGTTCTCATGATATAGTTTTGAGCAGTGATCAGTGATGTTAGTTTATAATCAAATGTTCCCCCCAAATGAATGATACCAAATTGCAAATTCGATTCGAGATAATAATAATAATAATAATAATAATAATAATAATAATAATAATAATAATAATAATAATAATAATTTTTTTTATTTTTTATTTTTTTTATTTTTTTATTGAAATACATATCTCTTATACATTTTTTTATCATTATCATATTTTTTTATCAAATAATAATAATAATAATAATAATAATAATAATAATAATAATAATAATAATAATAATAATAATAATAATAATAATAATAATAATATTATTTTATCATGCACTGTATGTATTAAATTAGAAAGGCCATCAATAGACGTGCAACAATCATTTATGAAACATGGGTGAATAATTATATCTTAAAAGTTTACAGACAACTGATCATTCGTATTTTTGGATGAGCGAAGCGAAGACTTCAATTTCACTGACCCCCCAAAAAATTTAGCTCGGTTGTTTTTTTGTTTGTTTGTTTTTTTTTTTTTTTTTTTTTTTGTTTTTTTGTCTGTTTGTTCGCACGATTCCGGGCAAACGGCATATGCGATCTTGATGAAAATTGAAGGGGACCTTCGAAATCTCTGAACTTAGACGTGCCACGTTTTTGGGTACAATCGAAGAAATATTTCTCATGAATATCGCACTTTTACGATTTTTTTCGATTTTTAGTGCGATATTTTCGAGACATTTGGGCCGATTCTGACCAAACGGGTAGGGCTACAACGTTCATATTTCACATGGACATTAAGGTAATGATGATGTTTTGTTTTCTGAAAGAAAAAGTTGAAAAAGTTAGCCAGAATCTATAGAAATAAAGCTTTTAATATAAGTTTTTTGACTTTTTGTGCGATATTTTCGTGCCATTTGGGCCAATTCTGACCAAACGGGTGGGCCTTCAACGTTCATATTATACATGGACATTAAGGTTATGGTGATGTAGTACCTTTTAAAAGAAAAAGTTGAAAAAGTTAGCCAGAATCCATAGAAATAAAGCTTTTAATATAAGTTTTTACGGTAAATAATACCAATTGACAGGTAACAAAAGAAATTTGACAACAATCACTTACAAAACAAAGCACTTGCAAAAGTAAAGATATCCCACGCAAACTAAAAACTTTAAAAAGCTCATCCATCAACGCGGCGGGACTTTAGCGTTTTCCTAGTATCAATAACAATGAACACAACTTTTAGGAAATGCTATGATTGACTAAATACTATTATGTTGTTCGCTTTAAAACATTACCTCTCGTGGTGCGGCTAGGCCCATTTTACACCTGCAGTGCGCTAAACTCTCAATATATAATATCAGATCCAACCACATCACTATCTAATTACCGATCATCGATCGATATATAAAAAGTCAGAAAATTTATATATATACCTTTACTTTACTTGATTATCGATGTTGAAATTCATATTGAACGGAACGGCAACTGTTCCGTCCGGCCGTCTGTGAGCGTGTCACTTGCAAGGATGATGCCGAATGTCTGGCGGCTAGGAGGTCCTAGTTCCGTCCGGCCGTCTGTGAGCGTGTCACTTGCAAGGATGATCCGAATGTCTGGCGGCTAGAGGTCCTAGTTCCGTCCGGCCGTTCTGTGAGCGTGTCACTTGCAAGGATGATGCCGAATGTCTGGCGGCTAGGAGGTCCTAGTTCCGTCCGGCCGTCTGTGAGCGTGTCACTTGCAAGGATGATGCCGAATGTCTGGCGGCTAGGAGGTCCTAGTTCCGTCCGTCCGTCTGTGAGCGTGTCACTTGCAAGGATGATGCCGAATGTCTGGCGGCTAGGATGTCCTAGCTCCGGCCGGCCGTCTGTGAGCGTGTCACTTGCAAGGATGATGCCGAATGTCTGGCGGCTTAGGAGGTCCTAGTTCCGTCCGGCCGTCTGTGAGCGTGTCACTTGCAAGGATGATGCCGAATGTCTGGCGCTAGGAGGTCCTAGTTCCGTCCGGCCGTCTGTGAGCGTGTCACTTGCAAGGATGATGCCGAATGTCTGGCGGCTAGGAGGTCCTAGTTCCGTCCGGCCGTCTGTGAGCGTGTCACTTGCAAGGATGATGCCGAATGTCTGGCGGCTAGGAGGTCCTAGTTCCGTCCGGCCGTCTGTGAGCGTGTCACTTGCAAGGATGATGCCGAATGTCTGGCGGCTAGGAGGTCCTAGTTCCGTCCGGCCGTCTGTGAGCGTGTCACTTGCAAGGATGTATGCCGAATGTCTGGCGGCTAGGAGGTCCTAGTTCCGTCCGGCCGTCTGTGAGCGTGTCACTTGCAAGGATGATGCCGAATGTCTGGCGGCTAGGAGGTCCTAGTTCCGGCCGGCCGTCTGTGAGCGTGTCACTTGCAAGGATGATGCCGAATGTCTGGCGGCTAGGAGGTCCTACACTCACAACCGAAAAGGTAGAAAATTCGACCCCTATGGGGATATCACCTGTTCGACCCCTGTTTTTAGAGGGTCGACCATTCGACCCCTTCGAAAACAGGGTATAATAATCGACCGCTATAAGGCGAATAAATCGACTCGTAGGAGTAAGATTAATCCCACTCTAGAGTAAGGTTATTGTTACCTATAGGTTCTAAAATAAGGCCCTTTAAGAGATTATATCGACCCGTAAGGGTAGATTAAGCCCACTCTAGAGTGGGGTTATTTGTCACCTATAGTTCTAAAATAAGGCCCTTTAAGAGAGTATTATCGACCCGTAGGGGTAGAGTAACCCCAATCTCGATAGACCTCCAAGAAGATTATTTTCGTCTTGTAAGGGTCGATTTTATTACCCCTGATGTAAGCAAAAATTTCGACCCGTACGATTTCTACTTTCGTCTTCAGGTTGAAATTTCTGCTCCTGGAGTGGGATTAATGGAACCTTACAATTATTTACTTTAGTAATTAAACAGTTGATGATGAATGTTCCTGTAAGAAAGACATACATCATTGAATTGCCAGTAGAATGATTAATATTACATATAAATTTCACAATGTTAAAATCTCGGAACTCAGCGAGGCTCGAACCTGGGACACCTGGAGAAAGAGTATACACTGTCCTAGTCATTAAACCCAATACACCAAGACACTATACAACTGAAGCGCGTCTGTAGTGATACACCTAAAGATGTGATTATTATGCCTGCAGTTAGTTAGAAATCAACCTTCGAGGTATATATTTCGACCAGAAACGGTTTTATTTATTTTATTTATTTTTTATTTATTTATTGAACGTCTATCCTATTCAGTTATAAAAACTGATTTACAAAGGAGGTTGAGTTTTCCCATCTCAGAGGTGTTATTACTTCGACCCGCAGAGTGATATCTATCTACCCTTAGTGGTATATTATTCTTCCCCTAGGAGTCGAACAGATACACCTCAAGATGTGATTATTATGCCCGTAGTTAGTTAGTAATCAACCTATGAGGTATATATTTCGACCAGAGACGGTTGAGTTTTCACCTCTCAGAGGTGTTATTAGTTCGACCCGCAAAGTGGTATCTATCTACCCTTAAAGGTATATTATTCTTCTCCTAGGAGACAAACAGATACACCTCAAGATGTGATTATTATGCCCCCAGTTATTTAGTAATCAACCTATGAGGTATATATTTCGACCAGAGACGGTTGAGTTTTCACCTCTCAGAGGTGTTATTAGTTCGACCCGCAGAGTGATATCTATCTACCCTTAGAGGTATATTATTCTACCCCTAGAAGACGAACAGATACACCTCAAGATGTGATTATTATGCCCGCAGTTAGTTAGTAATCAACCTATGAGGTATATATTTCGACCAGAGACGGTTTAGTTTTCACCTCTCAGAGGTGTTATTATAGTTCGACCCGCAAAGTGGTATCTATCTACCCTTAAAGGTATATTATTCTTCTCCTAGGAGACAAACAGATACACCTCAAGATGTGATTATTATGCCCCCAGTTATTTAGTAATCAACCTATGAGGTATATATTTCGACCAGAGACGGTTGAGTTTTCACCTCTCAGAGGTCGTATTTGTTCGACCCGCAAAGTGATATTTATCGGCTCTTAAAGGTATATTATTCTTCCCCTAGGAGACGAACAGATACACCTCACCATATGATTATTATGCCTGCAGTTAGTTAGTAATCAACCTTTGAGGTATATATTTCGACCAGAGACGGTTGAGTTTTTCCATCTCAGAGGTGTTATTAGTTCGGCCCGCAAAATGGTATCTATCTACCCTTAAAGGTATATTATTCTTCCCCTAGGAGTTGAACAGATACACCTCAAGATGTGATTATTATGCCCTCAGTTAGTTAGTAATCAACCTATGAGGTATATATTTCGACCAGAGACGGTTGAGTTTTCCCATCTCAGAGGTGTTATTAGTTCGACCCGCAGAGTGATATCTATCTACCCTTAGTGGTTTATTATTTTTCCCCTAGGAGTCGAACAGATACACCTCAAGATGTGATTATTATGCCCTCAGTTAGTTAGTAATCAACCTATAAGGTATATATTTCGACCAGAGACGGTTGAGTTTTCACCTCTCAGAGGTCGTATTTGTTCGACCCGCAAAGTGATATCCATCGACTCTTAAAGGTGTATTATTCTACCCCTTGGAGAATAATTTTATTCCTCTACTGGTTTAATATTATCTCCATTTGAATTCATTAATTACCTTTGAGAGTTCAAAATTCGAACCCTATTGGCTGGTTTTTAACTTTTCATGGGTCTATTATTTAGGCTTTCGAGGGCGTGTATTTATCCGATTCTCGGTCGAATATCTCCACTTAGAGGTCGATAAATATACCTCCACGGGAAGATTTTTTGTCACGTTAGAGGTATTTCCCATTATCTACCCCTATAGGTAGTTCTTGGTTGATTTGGGTTCAATATTATACCTTTTTAGGAAATTCGCCTTTCTGAGGAACATTTTTCGACCCTTAGTTACCCTTTCTTACCCCATTCTACCAACTTATTCCCTTGGGTAGAATTTTCAACCCGTACTTACCCCTATCGACCCCATAATCGACCCCTTTCGACCTTTTTCATTCTGAGTGTAGTTCCGTCCGGCCGTCTGTGAGCGTGTCACTTGCAAGGATGATACCGAATGTCTGGCGGCTAGGAGGTCCTAGTTCCGTCCGGCCGTCTGTGAGCGTGTCACTTGCAAGGATGATGCCGAATGTCTGGCGGCTAGGAGGTCCTATAGTGTCAGGTCAGCTCCTAGGAATGATCTTCTTGGTAACATAGTTACATTCCCTCACAATGGTAAGCGCTCGCATGCACCAAGGTGTAGCAATAATGGTTCGTGTTTATGCATCTAGGTTAATCGCGAGCGTCGTCACTCGTCGTCATGTCGACCGCAATGACGACAAACAAAACAGTCGAACGAGCCACGTGAAACTAAAATCAAATATTCAACGACTCCTAAGAATTTCAAGTATGTAAATTTAATTGAAAAGCATTTTCAAGCTCGGTTGATTCGTATTGAGAAATACCTAAAGCATTTTGTGAACTTGTTTTCATAAGTAATAATATATAGGCCCTACATGATTATATATTTTATTTACCATTCATCGTTTTAGCGGTCACGACATTTCATGTAAATTGCTCACCATAATTAAATTTAATATTGTCGGTTTCATTGAAATCATAGCCACAATCATTTCCCAAGTGTGAGTATACGAGGGAGAGCGAACTATTCAGAGAATTTAGTAAGTCCAAATCGGGATTACCAAAAACATACATCGCGAACGTGAATTTGGATCAGAAATTGCATAAAGGGCTGAAGTCCAAAAGATGTAGTTTGGAGATAAACGAGAAAAACTCTTATCAACCCTCTAGATCCTTTCAAAAGGTCTCATCTCAATTGCATTAATAAGATAAAAAATAAGTACATCAAATTAATTATTTGACATTACTTTAAATATAGCCTATATTCTATATTAAATTTAGCTGGACAAAAGCCCTTTCTGCAATTCACATAAAATCAACATGAAATTAAGGGTTGTTCCTCCATCTTATTTCAATAAAAGTTCAAATATATGAATATTCATATTTAAAACTGATTATTTTCACTATTTAATGGGTAAACTGCTCATTTGGCAGATTCCAGGATTTCATTATCAACACTTGTAACCCCAATTCTAGTTCCCGGGGGCTCTGACCCTTACCCCCGTTTTTTCTTCCTTTGTTTTTATTTTATTTTTTAAATGGGGGCTTAGCCCACCAGGCTACGCCAGGGCTCTGCCCCTGGACCCCGTACTTTTTTTAAATTAGGGGTCTCTGCCCCCAACCGCCCCCAACCCCCGTTTCTTCCCTATTCTTCATGCTTAAATTGCCCAGTCCAATCGATGAAAAGTAGAGCGTACGTTATAGCAAGCGTGCTTAAGCCTATTGCCGCCGGGGCTCTGCCCCAGGACCCCGTTTTATTTTAATTAGGGGTCTCTGCCCCCAACCACCTCAACCCCGTTTATTCCCTATTCTACATGCTTAGATTGCCCAGTCCAATCGATTAAAAGTAGAGCGTACGTTATAGCATACATGCTAAAGCCTATTGCCGGATTGAATTATTATTAGCTTATACCTATAAATGACATAAACATAAACATAAAACATGAACATAAAAAATACGAAATTTCAGAGTGATAAAACAGCAACAGTTTGGAGAACTTTTCAAAGGTAATTTTTCGTTCTCATTATCCATGAACTGCAGAACAGGCGTAAGTCCAGGACAAACGCGCTTTCTGCGGTTCACGGTATTTTTACTGGGCTACCGTACACACAGAATTATGCGGACTAACACCCTTTCATAGCTACAAATTGCATAGACCCCACATCACACCAAAAATGCGGGTAACTCGATTTGACCCAATATGTGACTTCCGCCCTTTCTGCAATTCGTGATTCATTTAGTCTATATTATTATCCAACCAACTTTCTTCTTCTTCTTCTTCTTCTTCTTCTTCTTCTTCTTCTTCTTCTTCTTCTTCTTCTTCTTCTTCTTCTTCTTCTTCTTCTTCTTCTTCTTCTTCTTCTTCTTCTTCTTCTTCTTCTTCTTCTTCTTCTTCTTCTTCTTCTTCTTCTTCTTCTTCTTCTTCTTCTTCTTCTTCTTGGCTGGGTGCGCACTGCGCAGTCCGAATCGCAAGGAACGTGAATTTGACCATTCATCGTCTCGAATAGTTCAATCATTAAAAGGTAAGTTTAGCAATAAAATCGATCAATTAATCAACAAAGTGGTCAATAATAGTTACTAAAAGTAGGTAACTTATGATAATTTCTGTTGCTTAACGTTTAATCGTATTGCAACGATGAGTGGTGATAGATGACGATGAAGGACGATTACAACCCACGTCTTCGTAGAGCCATACTCTTCGGACCCACCCTAATCGTATGTGAACGCCACCGCGGGATAATATTCAACACGCTTTATTACAATCCGATAATACTCCTGTTAGATTAAAAAAAAACAAAGGGCTTACACGAGGCAAACACAGTAGTGCGATAGAATTAATATTAATAAAACTGATAAACTGAACAAAACACGGTTAAAAATTAATGCACAGCACTCACCCGCTGCGTAATATTTCGGCCACCAGTGTGCCTCAAGGGAAGCCTTAGTATCCTCGCGTCCGAGGAAGGTGATGGATGTCACCGAAATATTACGCAGCAGGTGAGTGCTGTGCATTAATTTTTAATCGTGTTTTGTTCAGTTTATCAGTTTTATTATCATTCTCCGGTTAACAAGTCCTGGTGGTTTATTAGAATTAATATTGTTGTACATAATTTGGCCCGACTGGGGATCAACTGAGAAGCTCCCTATCGACTTCCGATGCAAGCTCATCGAACAACAATGGTTATTTGAGAGAGGGCCCGCATGGAAAGAACGACAATGCATATGTACGAATGGCAATTTCAATTGTCGAGGGAAGTTTATATTTAAATTTTACGTGGTGAACCTCCCACGGGCAAACCGTACCCCTCTTCAGCTCCAGGTGGATGTGATTTGTTTTCCTGTATATGAGGAAAGTCCAGGGACTATATTTTAAAATGAGTCAATCGCACCATTCGCCGTATTAATTGAGAAACCATGGACAAAGTTTTAGTAAGAATTGCCGATCTCCACTGGTCTCGACTTGACAACATTCCGAAAATTATCATCTTGCACAAAACACAGTCATGAGATTCTTCTATTGACGACAAGGTTTCACAGAGTGTTCAACGGACAATTTTCTCTAGCCATGCACTTGGCTTATGCATTTAATTTGTAAAAAAATCTGTTCACGGTGCAATGCATGCCCCTCTTCAGGTAGGAGTTTCAACAATTATGAAGGGATGTCCGAGGGCTGTTTTAGAGGACTCAATCCATTGCATTCGCATTAACGACTGAGGAAAACCTCGGATAAAGAAAGTCAGAATTGCCGGTCTCGACGAGATTCGAAACCGGGACCTCCCGAATCAAAGCCGTGCGCTTTACGGTTGAGCCTTATATGCATTGCGTTTGTTACACCTAAGTGGCTTCATTTGGTAAGTTTTTAACCGACAGAAAAAACTACATAGTTTTGTGAATCGTGATGTTTTGTGTTTCGGGTGTATTACATTGCCATGCATCATGTATCCTTGAAATAAACCTAGGATATCCAACGACATAGCTCCTATCTTATAGTTAGTCTGCTACATGTGTGGTGTCATGATCGATACCACCATGTTGAGTAAGTTACTTCATGAAAGCAAGTAAGGTTAGATCTATTAGATTTGTAAAAAAAAACACCCCTGTCCGCCTGCGATTAATGTAGCTGTTTATGTCGTTAATTCTGCAAAATTTTGTTTATAGCGTATAACGATCACTATTACATTTTATTATGCTTGCTTCATGTGATGTGTGAATATATAATCAATTGATAGGTTGATTTATTTATTTTTAACTGTCAAAAAAAAGTCAAATTGGTCACTTATTTAGATAGAAGTATGACCAAGTAGTAAAAACACAAATCCTTCCTGAAAAAATGTCAACTAAAACTTATACCCTATGCTCTAATCGTTTCTCCCGTCGTCAAATGGTTTCAATTTAAAATTGCAATATAAACTGTGAATAATTATATTGCTCCATGATAATTGAGGTAGGTATGCAATATTTATTTGGTATGATTGAAATTCAGTGTTAGCTTTTGTAAAGTGCGGTAGCACAAATACACCTCACATGCAAAATAGATTTAAGTGGTCGACTATTTCTAAAGTGAATGTGAGTGAGTGACTCACCCCCTGCTTCACTCACCCCGAGCCCGGCGCAGATTGTGGACCACCCTGTGCCACCTCGCGTTGAGTGAGTGACTCACCCCCTGCTTCACTCACCCCGAGCCCGGCGCAGATTGTGGACCACCCTGTGCCACCTCGCGTGAGGACTTCTTACACTTTTCACATGCAACATGTCGTGAGATGAGAAACGCTCGCTTTTTCTATATTATATCATATTTAAAATAATGAGACAGACCTAGGTAAGGCAGGTACGATAATTTGGGTTAGCGTAATTCAGTAGCTTCTACCTCGGGTGAAATTGTTCAACTTGGAAAAAAAAGAAATGAAGATAATGATTTTACAGTCGAATTCTTGGTAAACCTTAGCTCCTTAATAGTGGCCAGAACTTAAGAAACTATTCAATGCCGGTGCCTGGAGTAAACCGTACGCCTGTTGATTACACGACTACGCAAATACATAATATAATATTCCTTCTCACCGGGTAGATCATAAGTTGTTTAGTTACAGTCCTCTGTTAACACACAACAAAAACTTGTAAAAATACACCCAAACCTTACACACTCAAAAGAAATGAGATCTTAAAAAGGGCCAAGCTCATCTACCCTTCCACATTTGCGCATTCTTAATTCATAAACGTACAGTGTCCCGTAACAGCATCCTTCAAAATCTTGGCAAAATAGAATTTGTAATTATTAATTTAAACTTAATTGTTCATCCAAGTTCTTTTTTCTAATTGATTTTTTGATTTGATTGAATTGATCATGCAAATTCTATTTTCCCAAGCTTTTCAAGGATTGTATTACGGGACACTGTACGTTTATGAATTAAGAATGGGAAAATGCGGTAGGGAAGATGAGCTTAGCCCTTTTTTAGATCTCATTTTTTTCACAAGATTTTGTTATGTGTGGGATCTCATTACATTTTCAAGTTCCATTGCAAAATTATTTGTTAAAATATAATAATTTTAGCAAAGTTGATTTAATTGCTATGGTATTACCAATTAACAATAGAATGTAAAATCTAGTGGTCCAAAGACTGACTTTTTGTAAACAATGTAGGCGATCATTGTCAAGTAACTATAGTTATACTTATTGATTGTATGCCTGTATAAGGCTTATATTAAAACCTTTATTTGGATGCCTTCCAGAAAACTTTTAAAACTTTTTCTTTAAGAAGACCCTATATCATTATTACCTTAATGTCAATGTAAAATATGATCGTTGTAGCTCCACCCGTTTGGTCAGAATCGCGGGCCGATTGAAACTGACGAATTATACCATAGTAGTAGTAGCTTTGGTTATATACTCAATGGTAGTAGTAGCAGTAGCAGAGTAGCTAGCATCCTTTAAGTGATTTTTTTTGTTTCAAGCCATTTATTCACCAAGAAGGAATGCACGTACCCCAACCAAATTTGGCATGTGTTGTCAGGTGCTTAAATACCCTTGATTTTGATAGTTTTTAAGTTCACATCACGTTTCATGACGGCTGGGTGACACCTCGAAATCACCCCAACTCTGCTTGCTGTATAAGGTGCTTTAGCGTGTGCCGTGTAGCGCACCGCGGCTTGGCTGCGACACCCTAACGGGCACCTAGATGTATGGTTGAGGCTGTTGTTCGTGGTTTTTTATTTAATATATCTCCTGCTCTTAAGTCTTGGTTTTTATTAGATTTTAATAAGCATTATTTTGACAAGCGCATATTGTTGATTTAAAAAAATGTTTTGTTTGTTTCGAAATGTTTTCCATTAGTATTTTCATATTTCATCATATTATGTTTGTATACCATCATTTGTATCACTAATTTTATGTATCATATTCATTGCCTATATTTGTACTATGTATAAATAAAAAAGGTGTGTTAAATAAATTAAAAAATTAAAAAATAACATACTTTAATATGTGTTTGATTATTTTTAGGGATGTCACACACTATTCTGTGTTTTAGGTGCTATATGCACGTTGTGATATTCATAATGATTATAATTGTGTACTAATAACCATTGAATAATAATAAATAAATCACAAACAAATCATATGCATAAACGAGCGTAGCCTTTGTTTATGACTAAGATAAAGTGGATTTTAAATATAACTGAATGAGAGGATAACTCACACGTTGCTACGAATAAACCTTGTTGATTGCTGCGTCGTCAGCTGGGAACGCGTCATCTTTGGTCACATCGAATGTCTGCTAAAAAGTATTTTAATTTGGCAATACTTAATAAACTTTAATCACCGATAAAGATGAATTCTTCTTGTCACGCTCAATTGCTTTCAAATACAATTTTTAACTGTAAGTAGGTTGTATGGCACTGGGGAGTGGTTACGCCCCAATTGTTCTTTTTTAATTATGCAAATTTTTTAATTACCCAATTAATTATCATATATTTTTTTAATTATGAATTTTTAATTTTTTAATTATTAATTTTTTAATTATGAATTTTTAATTCAAGATGGCGAATGCTACACTAGAGTGTGACTGCTTTAACCTAACTTTTTTCAAGATGGCGGATACTACACTAGAGGGTGACCACTTTAACCTAACTTAACCTAACATGATGACGTCATGCAAACCTGTCAAGACTTGTTTCTTCAAGATGGCGGATGCTACACAAGAGGGTGATCACTTTAACCTAACTTAACCTAAGTTTTTATTTAATTTCGGTACGGAGCATCGTGTACATCCTTCCAGGACGAAGACTGGACCGAGACTGACGATTTTGAGCTTGACTTGTCTAAGACCTACCCCACGGTGTCGGTGCGCAGAAGTAGATGCGCAGTGGTTTTATTTCGCGATATATGTTAATTTAATATTTCCAAGTAATTACGTTTTTGAAAAAAAGTCAGATGAAGCTGTACTTGAACCCCGGCCGTCTGCGCCAAACTTCGACACGCTAACCACTGGACTGCCAGGACACAGATGACAGCATGAGTTTATTGCGTTACTAACCTAAAACGGACACTACGCAGGGCGCTACCTAGTAGCAAAATTTGTAACTAAGCAACGCTTTCTAGTAGGGATTATTGGAACTAACGGACACTTCGCGGCGCTACCTAGGAGCTCAACATGTAACTAAGCAACACTATAAAAGCAGTGAATTTTGGGAACTAAGTAAAAAAAGCTATATTCGCCCATAACTAGAACCAAGCATGATGACATGGGTGATTGTCACGATACACAAACCTGTCAAGACATGTATTTAGTGTGTGAAGATGCAGGATAAGGAAATGGTTTACATAGGGTTGAATTAATTTAAAAGTCAAACTTATTCATGTTTATAACAAATCTTGAAATTTTTTAAACAAATCACATTGCCCATGAAACCCACAATTTTACAATACATATTTTGCATCAAGCAGCATTCATCAAACCCCACTTCACTGTAGATAAATTCAGTACCAAGTTCATACACAATTATTTCCATATTCACAGTAATGTACTTCTCCTCAGATAATTTTAATGTTCAATAGAGTTTTCACAAAGTCATGTAGGCTAACACGATGTAGAACATGGAATTAAAGTTTTTAAATTGATTATATCACGATAGCATAACTCACTCAGAAGAGCTTCTTCAAGTCTTTAAATATCCCACAGACGTCTGGTGTACGAGTCTTGCCTGTAAAGAGGGGGCAGCTAGGGCTCCAGCGCCTATGTTCCTCACTGGTATGTCTGTAGGTGACCACTGACCCAGTTTCACATTGCAATAGGCACATGCAACTGTATCGTTTCTATGGCATAGTAGAGCCCCGTAGCGGGCAAGATCTTCGGGTTTTACACTTACACTTGGAAATGATCAAAGGTTCTCAGTCTGGCCGTAAAATGCTTCATATTAACCATGTCAACATTTTTGAATCCTTGCCTTGTCGCGAAGGTTTGAAATTCGAGCGAGGCACTCATGACGACTGTTTAATGAAGACTCTGTAATTAATTCTTATTGATTAGCTAGAGACACTGCATGGTATGCGACTGTCCACGACTAAACTCAGACTCTGACTGACTGAAGTCAAGACTCCTCTTGCACTTGAAGGTGCTCCTAGCGGCAGTTCGGGTGAAGTTCGTGAATCTTCGGAAAACCTTCGTGAATGTTCGTGAATCTTGGAAATCTTCGTGGAGCTCCGTCCTTTTCATTTTCCCATCACCAACTTCGTGAAACTGTCTGGAGGTTGCAATCTAAGATTACATGATTTCAATTACTTTTTAAAAATTACTCTTCAGTCCTATTATTTCCACTGCAGACAGACGTCTAGACACTACCAATTATTTTAAAAAATTTGGGGTGGTCTATTCATGAAGAAGTGAAGACATCCAATTATAGGAATTCAATAGCCTATTCATAAGGAGTGCATTGTATTTTTACAAAAACGAAGGATTACAAACATTTTCATGTTCAGACTTGTTGTTCAGACTTGCACCTATTATTTAAACCTTTAGATTTTTATTGCGGCGCCGTCATTCTTTTTTTGGTACAGTGTAATTATTTTTTGGGTAGGAACTTTGATCACAAGACCCTGACCTGATTTTCGCCCCAAACCTGCTGGTTTGTGGGGTTAGTCCCCTTGGGCAAAGTTTAAGCACTTTTGTTCAAAATTTTGGGGGTTAACGACCCCAGGCATAGTATCATATTCAAACAACTTGAGGGTTTGATGCCCTGAGGAAAATCTCAGAGGAAGGAAGGGCCTTGTGAACCTAAAAGCCAAAAGTTTTATCAAGTTCTTATACTCTAGAAAAATGCGTGAAAATAATAACTTTTCCTTGCAATGTTTTTCAAGCCCCTTACTACGTTGTAATGAAAATGTGTGAAAATAAGTTTTCCCCTTACAAAAGTTTTAAGTTCTTATAAACCATGTAAAGAAAAATGTGTGCAAATAAGATAAGTGTTACCGAGGTGTAGTTTTTCATTATATTATGTGTTGGCAATAATAAGGAAAAGGGTTAAAATATTTTCCCAAAAGTTCTTACACTCTGTAAAGAAAATGCGAAATAATAACACAACCTACACATCCATACACTTCAATACTTCCACCCTACAATTCACCACACCACACATAGTTTCACCTCACACTATTTCTCACTTTACACCACACAAAAGTACACACTGTACACTACATTCACACTACACTACACTACCATACACTACACAAAGTACACTCTGTACACTACGTCGCACACAACCCCACATAAAGTACACACCGTCACTACTTCACCTCACCTACACCGCACAAAGTACACACTGTACACAACACTACACAAAATAACTTTTCCTTGCAAAGTTAAAAAAATTCTTATTACTTTGTAAATAAAATGATTGCAAAAAAACTTGTCTTTTACATGTGTACATATTTCTTTGATGCAAGAAAGTAGTGTTAAACGTTTTACACACTCATTAAGAAAATGCATGCCAAAAATATGTGTTTTTCATGTAAAGTTTCAAAGTTCTTACTTCTTTGGAAACTTACAAACTTACAAACTTATTAACTTACAAACTTTTTAGTTCTACTACGAATAAAAGTAAGTTTTCCTTTACAAGCTAACAAGTTTTAGTTTACAAACTAACAAGTTCTTATAGTCCGTAAAGAAATTGCGTACACATAAACTAGCTTTTACTTAAAAACCTACAAGTTCGTATACTCTGTCACCCAAATGTGCGCATTTAAGATTTCCATGAGAAACTTTTCATGTTCTAATATACTCTGTAAGATAACCGTGAAAACAAGTTTACACATTGACTAGATATAATACTATGTAAGAAAAATACGTGCAAGTAATTTAAACATTTAAATTTACAAACTAATAAGTTCTTTTACTCTGAAAGATTAATGCACGTAAATAAGTTTACAAACTACAAATTCACAAGTTGTTTTTCTCTGTAAATAAAACGTGCTAAAATAAGTTTACAAAGCAACAAACCAAAAGTTTTTAAGCTCTGTAAAGAATAATGCGTTAAAATCAGTTGAACAAACTTTCTTGTTTTTATACTCTGTAAAGAAAAAATGCAGTAGATAAAGTTAAAAAAGTTACAGTTACATATTTCAGTTTTTACGCTAAGAAGATTGCGTGCATATAACTTAAGTTTTCCTTTGAAAACTTTCAAGTTCTTATACTCTATAAAGTTCAAGGCGTGAAAATAATTTAACAAACTAAAGTTATTATACTCTGTGAAGAAAATGATTGGAAAATAATTTGTGTTCTTACTTGCGTACATATTTCTTAGGTGAAAGGAAGTAGTGTTAAAACTTTTCACAAGTTCTTGCACTCTGTGAAGAAATTGCGTGAAAATAAGCTGACATGTGTAAAATAATTTTAAGGTGTTGTAGCTTTGATCATATTTCTTTAGTGCAAGGAAGAAAAATTTTTAAAAAGTTTTACTAAGTTCGTACAACTTGTTAAAAAAATAGCGTAGAAATGTTGAAAAACTTACAATCTTACAAGTTCTTATACTCTCTAAATAAATTGTGTGCACACAAGATAACTTTTACTTTTAACTCCTACAAGTAATTATACGTTGTTAAAATGTTGCATCCACAAATAACAAGTTTTACTTTTTTAAAAAATACTAGTTATTATACATTGTAAAGTTATTGCGTGTATATAATATAATTTTCACTTACAGCTTGCAACAAACAATTTTTTTTTTAAAAACCTACAATTTCTTTAAACTCTGTAAGAAAACTCATGAAAATAAGTTTACACACTGACTATAGTTCTAATCTATGTAAAAAAAAAAAAAACGTGCAGGAAAGTAAACATTTAAAAAAAACAAACTAACAAGTTATGATACTTTAAAAGATAAATGCTCCCTAAGAAAGTTTACGAACTAACAAATTCAAAAGTTATTTACTCTGTAAATAAAACGGTGCAAAAATAATTTTACAAACTTACAAGTTCTAAAATGTATGTCAAGAAAATGTGTGCACAGAAGATAAATTTTTACTTTACAAACCTACAAGTTCTTATACTATGTAAAAAAATTTTAGTAAATAATTTTAAACAACTAACAAACGGGATTAGTCTTTAACGCTCAAAAGATATTTTGTGTACATGATATACTTTTATTCAGCAAACTCACAATTTTACATACTCTGTAAGAAAAAGGAGGCAAGTAAGTTATATTTTCCTCTATAAACTTTCAAGTTCTATATACTTTATAGAACATGGTTGCAAATAACTTAAGCTTCCTTGCAAATAAGTAAGTAATTCTGCATGTGTAAAAATTTTATTTTTTTAATTTGTTGCAAAGAAAGAATGTGCTAAACGTTCTGCCATGTTGTTATGCTATGTAAAAAAAAAAGCGTGCATTTAAGACAAGTTTTCCTATACAAACTTTAAGTTTCTTAATACTTTGTAAAACATGCATGTCTTCAAAGTCGGATATATCTTGTTTTATGTGAGTGTGTGTATGGAAAATATAAAAAATTTTTCCTTACATACTTCAAGTTTTTAATTCTATGTGCAGGAAATGTGCGCAAAACTCTAAAGCTAATTGCATAACTGCTAATATTTTGATCGAAACTTATTTGAACGCATTTGGTTGCAGAGTATAGTAACTTGTAGGTTTGTTAGTTTGAAAAACTTATTTTCACGCTAATCCTTTACAAAGTGCAAGAACTTGGTAAAAGTTTTAACATTTTACTTTTTAGCACTAAAGAAATATGTTAACAAGTTGCAAAACGTTTTAAAATTTTACTTCCTTGCACTAAAGAAATATGTGCACAATTACAACACTTCAAGTTATTTCACACTGTCATGTAAACTTATTTTCACGCAATTTCTTCATTTAGTGCAAGAACTGTAAAAAATATTATCATATAAATTTCTTGCACATAAGAAATATGTACACAAATAAGAACAACGTAAATTATTTTCAAACATTTTTTCACAGAGTATAATAACTTTTAGTTTGTAAACTTATTTTCACGCCAATTTGTTTACAAAATATAACCCTTTTAAGTTTTTAAGTGAAAATTATATTACATACACGCAATAACTTTACCATGTATAAGAAATTGTAAGTTTTAAAGAAAAAGTAAAAGTAAGTAAAAGTTGGTGGGTATAGTTAGTAAAGTTATATTATGTGCACGCAATATCTTTACAAAGTATATGAAAATTGTAAATTTGCTGAATAAAGTCATATCATGTACACAAAATATCTTTAGAGCGTTAAAGAACTAGTCAGTTGTTAGTTTGTAAACTTATTTACTAAATTTCTTTACATAGTATAAAACTTGTAGGTTTGTTAAGTAAAAATTTATCTTCTGTGCAAAACATTTTCTTGACATACTTTAGAACTTGTAAATTTGTAAACTTATTTTGCACCGTTTTATTTACAGAGTATAATAACTTGTGAAGTTGTTAGTTCGTAAAACTTTTTTAGGGAGCATTTATCTTTCAAAGTATCATAACTTGTTAGTTTGTTATTTAAATGTTTACTTGCCTGCACGTTTTTTTTTTTCTTACATAGTATTAGACTATAGTCAGTGTGTAAAATTATTTTCATGAGTTTTCTTTACAGAGTTTAAGAACTTGTAGGTTTTAAAATAAAAAAAATTTTTTGTTGCAAGTCTGTAAGTGAAAATTATATTATATACACGCAATAACTTTACAATGTTTTAATAACTAGTATTTTTTTTTAAAAGTAAACTTGTTATTGTGGATGCAACATTTTAACAACGTATAATTACTTGTAGGAGTTAAAAGTAAAAAATTATCTTGTGTGCACACAATTTATTTAGAGAGTATAAGAACTTGTAAGATTTTTAATTTTGGGCAACATTTCTACGCTATTTTCTTTAACAAGTTTTACGAACTTAGTAAAACTTTTTAAAATTTTACTTCCTTGCACTAAAGAAATATGATCACAAGCTACAACACTTAAAGTTATTTTACACATGTAAACTTATTTTCACGCAATTTCTTCACAGAGTGCAAGAACTTGTAAAAACTTTTAACAATACTTCCTTTCACCTAAGAAATATGTACGCAAGTAAGAACACAAATTATTTTCCAATCATTTTCTTCACAGAGTATAATAACTTTAGTTTGTTAAATTATTTTCACGCCTTGAACTTTATAGAGTATAAGAACTTGAAAGTTTTCAAAGGAAAACTTAAGTTATATGCACGCAATCTTCTTACAGAGCGTAAAAACTTGAAAATATGTAACTGTAACTTTGTAAACTTTATCTAATGCATTTTCTTAAAGAGTATAAAAACAAGAAAGTTTGTTCAAACTGATTTTAACGCATTTCTTTTCAGAGCTTAAAAACTTGTGAGTTTGTTGCTTTGTAAAAAATTATTTTAGCACAGTTTATTTACAGAGAAAAACAACTTGTGAATTTGTTAGTTTGTAAACTTATTTACGTGCATTAATCTTTCAGAGTATAAGAAAATTATTTGTTTGTATGAAATGTTTAATTACTTGCACGTATTTTTCTCGCATACTATTAAATCTAGTCAATGTGTAAACTTGTTTACGAGTTATCTTACAGAGTATATTAGAACTTGAAAGTTTCTCATGGGAAATCTTAAATGCGCACATTTGCGTGACAGAGTATACGAAACTTGTAGGTTTTTAAGTAAAAGCTAGTTTATGTGTACGCAATTTCTTTACGGACTATAAGAACTTGTTAGTTTGTAAACTAAAACTTGTTAGCTTGTAAAGGAAAACTTACTTTTATTCGTAGTAGAACTAAAAAGTTTGTAAGTCTCTTAACTTATTTGCACACATTTTCTTTCCAAAGAAGTAAGAACTTTGAAACTTTGCATGGAAAACACATATTTTTGGCATGCATTTTCTTAATGAGTGTGTAAAACGTTTAACACTACTTTCTTGCATCAAAGAAATATGTACACATGTAAAAGACAAGTTGTTTGCACTCATTTTATTTACAAAGTAATAAGAATTTTAACTTTGCAAGGAAAAGTTATGTGTGTAGTGTTGTGTACAGTGTGTACTTTGTGCGGTGTATTGTAGTGTATTGTAGTGTGAGATGTAGTGTACAGTGTGTACTTTGTGTGGTGAAGTGTACTGTAGTGTGAGATGTAGTAACAGTGTGTACTTTGTGTGGTGTAGTGTAGTGTTAGTGTGAGATGTATGTACAGTGTATACTTTGTGTGGTGTAGTGTGAGAAATAGTGTGAGGTGAAACTATGTGTGGTGTGGTGAATTTTTAGGGTGAGAAGTATTGAAGGTTGATGGATGTGTAGTGTTGTGTTTTTATTTCGCATTTTCTTTACAGAGTGTAAGAACTTGGTAAAATATTTTAACATTTCCTTATTATTGCCAACACATAATATAATGAAATACGTACACCTCAGTACACTTATCTTATTTGCACACATTTTTCTTTACATGGTTTTATAAGAACTTAAAACTTTTTGTAATGTGAAAACTTATTTTCACACATTTTCATTACAACGTAGTAAGGACTTGAAACATTGCAAGGAAAAGTTATTATTTTCACGCATTTTTTTAGAGTAAAGAACTTGATAAAACTTTTGGGTTTTAGGTCACAAGGCCCTTTCCCTTTCCTCTGAGATTTGTCCTCAGGGCATCAACCGTCAAGTTGTTTGAATATGATACTATGGGCCCGGGGTCGTAAACCGCCAAAATTTGAACAAAGTGCTTAACTTTGCCCAAGGGCACTAACCGACAAACCAGCAGGTTTGGGCGAAAATCAGGTCAGGGTCTTGTGATCAAAGTTCCTACACAAAAAATAATTACACTGTACCAACAAAGAATGAGGCGCCCCAATTTAAAAAACTAAAGGTTTAAATAATAGGTGGGAAGTCTGAACAACAAGTCTGAACATGAAAATGTTTGTATCCATTCGTTTTGTAAAATACAATGCACTCCTTATGAATAGGCTATTGAATTCCTATAATTTTGGGTGTCATTCACTTCTTCATGAATAGACACCCAAGTTTTTAAAATAATTGGTAGTGTCTAGACGTCTGTCTGCAGTGGAAATAATAGGACTGAAGAAGTAATTTTTAAAAAGTAAAATTTAAATCATGTAATCTTAGATTGCAACTCCAGACAGTTTTCACGAAGTTGGTTGATGGGAAGAGAAAAGGACGGAGCTCCACGAAGATTTCCCAAGATTCACGAAAATTCACGAAGTTTTCCGAAGATTCACGAAGCTTCACGAAACTGCCGCTAGGAGCACCTTCAAGTGCAAGAGGAGTCTTGAGCTTCAGTCAGTCAGGGTCTGAGTTTAGTCGTGGACAGTCGCATACCATGCGGTGTCTCTAGCTACATCAATAAGAATTATTACAGAGTCTTCATTAAACAGTCGTCATGAGTGCCTCGCTCGAATTTCAAACCTTCGCGACAAGGCAAGGATTCAAGAATGTTGACATGGTTAATATGAAGCATTTTACGGCCAGACTGAGAACCTTTGATCAATTTCCAAGTGTAAGTGTAAAACCTGAAGATCTTGCTGCTACGGGGCTCTACTACTGCCATAGAAACGATACAGTTGCATGTGCCTATTGCAATGTGAAACTGGGTCAGTGGTCACCTACAGACATACCCAGTGAGGAACATAGGCGCTGGAGCCCTAGCTGCCCCCTCTTTACAGGCAAGACTCGTACACCAGACGTCTGTGGGATATTTAAAGACTTGAAGAAGCTCTTCTGATTCTGAGTGAGTTATGCTATCGTGATATAATCAATTTAATACTTTAATTCCATGTTCTACATCGTGTTAGCCTACATGACTTGTGAAAACCTCTATTGAACATTATATATCATGAGGAGAAGTACATTACTGTGAATATGGAAATAATTGTGTATGAACTTGGTACTGAATTTATCTACAGTGAAGTGGTGTTGATGAATGCTGCTTGATGCAAAATATGTATTGTAAAATTGTGGTTACATGGACAATGTGATTTGTTTAATAAATTTCAAGATTTGTTATAAACATGAATAAGTTTTGACTTTTAAATTAATTCACCCTATGTAAACCATTTCCTTATCCTGCATCTTCACACACTAAATACATGTCTTGACAGGTTTGTGGTTATGTGTGTAGTGTTGTGTACAGTGTGTACTTTGTGCGGTGTAGTGTGAGGTGAAGTAGTGTACGGTGTGTACTTTATGTGGTGTAGTGTGAGACGTAGTGTACAGAGTGTACTTTGTGTAGTGTAGTGTAGTGTATTGTGAGATGTAGTGTACAGTGTGTTCTTTGTGTGGTGTAGTGTGAGAAATAGTGTGAGGTGAAACTATGTGTGGTGTGGTGAATTGTAGGGTGAGAAGTACTGAAGTGTATGGATGTGTAGTGTTGTGTTATTATTTCGCATTTTCTTTACAGAGTGTAAGAACTTGGTAAAAATATTTTAACATTTTCCTTATTATTGCCAACACATAATATAATGAAATACGTACACCTCAGTAACACTTATCTTATTTGCACACATTTTTCTTTACATGGTATTATAAGAACTTAAAACTTTTGTAATGTGAAAACTTATTTTCACACATTTTCATTACAACGTAGTAAGGACTTGAAACATTGCAAGGAAAAGTTATTATTTTCACGCATTTTCTAGAGTATAAGAACTTGATAAAACTTTTGGCTTTTAGGTTCACAAGGCCCTTCCTTCCTCTGAGATTTGTCCTCAGGGCATCAACCGTCAAGTTGTTTGAATATGATACTATGCCTGGGGTCGTAAACCGCCAAGATTTTGAACAAAGTGCTTAAACTTTGCCCAAGGGCACTAACCGACAAACCAGCAGGTTTGGGCGAAAATCAGGTCAGGGTCTTGTGATCAAAGTTCCTACACAAAAAATAATTACACTGTACCAACAAAGAATGACGGCGCCGCAATAAAAATCTAAAGGTTTAAATAATAGGTGCAAGTCTGAACAACAAGTCTGAACATGAAAATGTTTGTAATCCATTCGTTTTGTAACATACAATGCACTCCTTATGAATAGGCTATTGAATTCCTATAATTGGATGTCATTCACTTCTTCATGAATAGACCACCCAAGTTTTTTAAAATAATTGGTAGTGTCTAGACGTCTGTCTGCAGTGGAAATAATAGGACTGAAGAAGTAATTTTTAAAAAGTAAATTGAAATCATGTAATCTTAGATTGCAACTCCAGACAGTTTCACGAAGTTGGTGATGGGAAGAGAAAAGGACGGAGCTCCACGAAGATTTCCCAAGATTCACGAACATTCACGAAGTTTTCCGAAGATTCACGAAGCTTCACGAAACTGCCGCTAGGAGCACCTTCAAGTGCAAGAGGAGTCTTGAGCTTCAGTCAGTCAGTGTCTGAGTTTAGTCGTGGACAGTCGCATACCATGCGTTGTCTCTACCTACATCAATAAGAATTATTACAGAGTCTTCATTAAACAGTCGTCATGAGTGCCTCGCTCGAATTTCAAACCTTTGCGACAAGGCAAGGATTCAAGAATGTTGACATGGTTAATATGAAGCATTTTACGGCCAGACTGAGAACCTTTGATCAATTTCCAAGTGTAAGTGTAAAACCTGAAGATCTTGCTGCTACGGGGCTCTACTACTGCCATAGAAACGATACAGTTGCATGTGCCTATTGCAATGTGAAACTGGGTCAGTGGTCACCTACAGACATACCCAGTGAGGAACATAGGCGCTGGAGCCCTAGCTGCCCCCTCTTTACAGGCAAGACTCGTACACCAGACGTCTGTGGGATATTTAAAGACTTGAAGAAGCTCTTCTGATTCTGAGTGAGTTATGCTATCGTGATATAATCAATTTAATACTTTAATTCCATGTTCTACATCGTGTTAGCCTACATGACTTTGTGAAAACCTCTATTGAACATTATATATCATGAGGAGAAGTACATTACTGTGAATATGGAAATAATTGTGTATGAACTTGGTACTGAATTTATCTACAGTGAAGTGGTGTTGATGAATGCTGCTTGATGCAAAATATGTATTGTAAAATTGTGGTTACATGGACAATGTGATTTGTTTAATAAATTTCAAGATTTGTTATAAACATGAATAAGTTTTGACTTTTAAATTAATTCACCCTATGTAAACCATTTCCTTATCCTGCATCTTCACACACTAAATACATGTCTTGACAGGTTTGTGTATCGTGACATCACCCATGTCATCATGCTTGGTTCTAGTTATGGGCGAATATAGCTTTTTTACTTAGTTCCAATATTCACTGCTATATAGTGTTGCTTAGTTACATGTTGAGTTCCTAGGTAGCGCCGCGCGTAGTGTCCGTTTAGTTCCAATAATCCCTACTAGAAAGCGTTGCTTAGTTACAAATTTTGCTACTAGGTAGCGCCGTGCGTAGTGTCCGTGTAGGTTAGATAACGCAATAAACTCATGCTGTCATCTGTGTCCTGGCAGTCCAGTGGTTAGCGTGTCGAAGTTTGGCGCAGACGGCCGGGGTTCAAGTACAGCTTCATCTGACTTTTTTTCAAAAACGTAATTACTTGGAAATATTAAATTAACATATATCGCGAAATAAAACCACTGCGCATCTACTTCTGCGCACCGACACCGTGGGGTAGGTCTTAGACAAGTCAAGCTCAAAATCGTCAGTCTCGGTCCAGTCTTCGTCCTGGAAGGATGTACACGATGCTCCGTACCGAAATTAAATAAAAACTTAGGTTAAGTTAGGTTAAAGTGATCACCCTCTTGTGTAGCATCCGCCATCTTGAAGAAACAAGTCTTGACAGGTTTGCATGACGTCATCATGTTAGGTTAAGTTAGGTTAAAGTGGTCACACTCTAGTGTAGTATCCGCCATCTTGAAAAAAGTTAGGTTAAAGAGGCCACACTCTAGTGTAGCATTCGCCATCTTGAAATTAAAAATTCATAATAAAAAAATTAATAATTAAAAAATTAAAAATTCATAATTAAAAAATATATGAATAATTAATTGGGTAATTAAAAAATTTGCATAATTAAAAAAGAACAATGGGGGGCGTAACCACTCCCCAGTGCCATACAACCTACTACTGTACGTTTTTTTATTATTACCTTAATATAGCTGTTTTTAAATTTGAAGTTATAAATTTGAATAGTACTACAATAATTACGAATATTAACATAAATATTATTTATTTAATCATATTATAAAGCACACAGTTATCATCACATATAAAACAACAGTTTATTTATTTAGTATATTAAAATTAATAATCGACAACAAAGCAAGCTCCACAAGTGTGATGTGGACATGAAAGGATTTAAATAGATATGATACCAGGTAACAAAACGTATTAAATAAAACAAATAAATAGGTGCACATCCGCACTTAAAAAGGTTTCACAAAATAAAATAACGAACAGAAAAGTCCGACGGGCATTTATGTCCGTTAATTAATTCTCTTGATTGTTATTAATTATCATGTTGTAGGACCCTGCGTAGTGCATATTGTTATATTGAGGAGGTGTAGATGGCTGTGGCAAGGATTTACACATTGCATACAGTATCAAGTGAAGATTGTAAGAGGTTAAAACTTTAAAACATGATTAAAATAATCACATTTTAGTTCCACTCGTAGTGTATTTTTTGCTGGTACTTTAGAGAAACCTAAAACAGAAGGCATAACATTAATTAATAAATACGTGATTGAATCTACCCACCTAATTGCAGGACATTTATCTCTCTTTGTTGCCGTTTAGGTTAGAGAATTCCATGAAAAAGGTTGTTTTTCCTTTGTGCTCGATAAATAATATCCTACCATTTAAATGAGGCACTAAACATTCTTTTATTGATATTTAAATTACACGTCCAAATTAACTTTTCGTCGATGTCAAGTTTAAAATGACGAGAAGCAAAATATATCGTCTTTGTTCAAAATCATGACAGCTTGTTTAAAACGGGCTAGGTACGATTCGGAAGCGTGATTTTGATTTCTTGTGTGTGGGAACTGGGAATGTTTCTGAACATGCCCATCTATTAGCCTCTGAACACGCCTAATTTTGTCCACACACAGGCGATGCAGAGTCGGCCTGGCTAGAGGGGTGGGTTCTCACGTACTCCCCATTAGAGGCGCGGTTCTGCCTGATAACAACATTATTAATCACCCTATAGTCCCACTTACAACAACCTAATAACCCTTAGCATTGATAAAGAAAAAACTTAACAAGTCTGCTGGCTAGAACAGAGAATGGGGCTTTATCATCGAGGTTCGAGTTGACTGGAAGGTCGCTTGCCCCCTCCCACCCTTCCCATGTCGCCACGACTACCAACTTGTTTGCGAAACCCACATACATGTGAAGCGTCTTCCAAACACGTATCCATTAAAAATAAACTAAAGAAAGACGAAACAAGAACTGAGTCTTAGCATACCGAGTCACTCAACCATTACGACGTACTGTATATGTTGATTGTTTATAGGAGGAAGAGTCACTCAACCATTACGACGTACTGCATATGTTGATTGTTTATAGGAGGAAGAGTCACTCAACCATTACGACGTACTGCATATGTTGATTGTTTATAGGAGGAAGAGTCACTCAACCATTACGACGTACTGTATATGTTGATTGTTTATAGGAGGAAGAGTCACTCAACCATTACGACGTACTGTATATGTTGATTGTTTATAGGAGGAAGAGTCACTCAACCATTACGACGTACTGTATATGTAAAATATCCATTGATATATAAAATAACTAAAACAAAGTTTTGTTTTATTTGGATGCAGGTACAAGCCCAAAAGGACACAGATAACACTGGCTTCTCGTTTGTCCAGGACTTACTTCTCCCTAGAAACCAAAATGCTGTGGGATTCAATATTTTGGTTTCAATTATAGTTGTACAGCTAAGGACGGTCTTCATTTTTGGTCTGCAACCTGAAAATTTCGCGGCAAAGGATTGGAGTCTGTCGGTATGGCCCATCACCATGCAAGCATCACGTGGGGACTTGGACGTACGTTGTCTTTACTTGATAACTTATGCGTCCTTTCCATTCAAGATCAAATAATACAGTATAAGTAGCTTGACCCAAGATTTGTGTGTAAATGGATAAAATTAATCTGGTTCCTAAGACACCTGCTCTGTTGTTCAATGCTGCGTTGTGTCCGTCGACAGGTTATGGGATTACTCTACTAGTGTCACGAGACGTTTTGGCGTACGACCTTCTAACTTAATAATAATACTAACGTAATCGGCTCTACCTAAAGTGTGGACAATTATTACAAAAATTGTTTGACTAAATTACCATCCTGAATTTTTAAACCTTATTGTTATGAAACGAATAATTTATAATAGTTTATTTTTGAGCGAGCGTTCCACTTGTCTCTTATGGCTCGAATGTCTGTTTTTTGTTGTTTTTTTTTCCTCTTACTGCTTCGGTACAGGTCGCACCATTTCTCTGATCGACCTGAAATTTTGCACACATGTACATACCACCTATGCGGGTTGCTGTATAGTTTATGAACAAAATCCGATCGTTGGTTATAAAAAATAAAAAATAAAATAAAAATGTTCCGATCGTTATGAAATTTTGCAGGGTGAATAAGTACAACATTCTCTCCTTTTTTACAAATTTTCAGCTAAATCGGTCAAGACCTTAAGTAGTGTAGATAGAAATGACATTTTAACAAAAGTAACGTTACCATGGCAACGAAAAGTCGCACGAGAATTCTAGTCACTATGCACTGCCACCTAGAAGTAATCAAAATACTATCGAGGAAGCAGTGCTGTATTATTTGTTACAAAAGAGTTAAAAAATAGTTTTCCCAAAGAAATGATGTCAAGGTCCTCTAGATGGCGGTGGATTTTATCCACAAAGAAAACTAAGAAAAGTTGAAGATCCGGGATAAAGTTAATAAATAACCGTGATGATGTTCGCTCTCACGTGGGATAGGAGTGTCTCATGGGAATGTCGTACTCGGGTCGTGTTGCACGTACCGGTGCTCGCTCAACATCGCGACGGGACTTTAGCGTTTTCCTAGTATGCTTTCATTTACATTTGCCAAATTTAGATTTGTAACAAAGCAATTGAGAATGTAAAACAATTGCAATCGTAAACAAGCATTGTGATTTGAGTTCAGAAAAAAAAACCAAATCAGTAATATCCCAGAGGCTTTGAAGTTCCTTCGTCAAAATAAAACCAATCTGACATGCAGCGTCTTGTAGAGTTCCAACGATTCTATGTTTATAAAGGCAGCGAGTTTGTCAAAATGAGTAATTGATGGCACATGCGGTTTCATCGGCAGTACCAAGACGCACCCTTTCCAAGCCACCATGACTGTATTCACTTCAAGGACGATTAGATGGGATTGGTGGAAATGAGCGTTCAATAAATTCATTTTAGTTAAAGGGGCGGAGGTTTCTGATTAATTGTCTGATATCCTTAAACTTTTAAGTTTCTTTCTTCTTCAAAACTCTGCTTGAAGTATCATGGGCGTATGCGGTGACAACAAACTTTGCTTCTCACATGTTTTGTGGAAACATTTCTCACTTATCATTTTTGATAAAATGTAAATAAATACGGCAAATGATATTCATAGTCAACAGCCACTCAGTGGCAGAACTGGCTTTCGGTTTCGGTGGGGGTTCTAAGTAGCGCAGCCTTGGAAAATGGCCAACAAGCGATTCATATTAGAAATTAGGAGAGGTGGCTGGTATAACGATTGCGCCGCGGATGACACCAGCATCGACTAGTATCTGCCATGCAACTCGCAGAAACTTAGTTCCTGTCCCTATCGGTAAGATAGTGCAGGGGCTAGTGATAAGAAATATCCTCATTCCTCCTGTTGAACGCGGTCCGAGTATAGCCAATACTTCATTATATAATTCGCAATGCTAATTTTGGCACAGACTGTGAGCAGGAAAAAGCATTCTACCCAATTAGCTAGAAGAAAGCAAGAACATGCGTTTTTCTGTTTCAAATAAATTACCATCAGTTGTGACAGTGCAAAGTAGGTCTACTTATCTGAATAAGAATGCATAGAATATCTCTAGAAGTATGGGTTCAAACTATATGTGTACATCAACAGTAGTAGTATAATAGTACAGTAATATCAGTAGTTCACATGAAAATCGGAATTATTTCTTAACTATATAATCTACTAGGAAGCTTCGCAAACGCTTTTTCAGGCGCGTTGTTGGATGAGCGTAATTTTTTTTAAACGAAAAAAGCGTAAAATTGCGATTTTAATGAGAAATAATGTTACGCTCAAATGTCACACGAATATATTAATTCATAAAATTAAGGTTCTGTGAAAAAATCATAACAATAGGATAAAGCATGTAGGTGTTATAAGACAAAGAAATTTTAAAAATAGAAAACAATCGTAAAATTGCGATTTTCATGAGAAATATGTTTTCGATTACGCTCAAATTTCACACGAATATATTAATTCATAAAATAAAGGTTCTGTGAAAAATTCATTACAATCGGATGAAGCATGTAGGCTAGAATGTTTTTAAAAATCGAAAAAAATCGTAAAATTGCGATTTTCATAAGAAATAGTTTTTCGATGGCGCTCAAAAACGTGGCAGTTCTAAGTTAAGAGATTTCGAAGGCCTCCATAAAATTTCATCGCAATTGGAGTATCGGTTTAGCCGAAATCGTGTTAACAGACACACAAAAATACAGAAAAAAAATCATTCCGGATTTTTTTCTTCGGTGTAGTTAAATGGAATCATCGCTTCGTTCGCTACGCTCATCCAATCAATCCCCACTGCATTAGGCCGCTTCGCGAACGCTTTTTTTAGTCGCGTTGATGGATGAACTTTTTTTGTAAGGTTTTAGTTTGCGTGGGATATCTTTACTTTTGCAAGTGCTTTTTGAACGCATTGTAGGTGATTGTTGTCAAGTTTCTATTGTTACTTGTTAATTGTTATTATATACCTAAAAAACTCACATTAAAACCTTTATTCTATGGATTCTGGCCTAACTTTTTCAACTTTTTCTTTCAAAAGGCAATACATTACCATTACCTTAATGTCCATGTAAAATATGAACGTTGTAGCCCCGCCCATTTAGTCAGAAACGGCCCAAATATCACGAAAATATCGCACGAAAAAAATCGTAAAAGTACGATATTCATGAGAAATATTTCTTCGATTATACCCAAAAACGTGGCAGGTCTAAGTTCAGAGATTTCGAAGGTCCCCTCCAATTTTCATCAAGATCGCATATGCCGTTTGACCGGTAGAGCGCGAACAAACAGACAGAAAAAAACAAAACACCTGAGCTAATTTATTTGGGGGGGGGGGGTCAGTGAAACTGAAGTCTTCTCCTCGCTCATCCAATTAATTAGTCACTTCGAGACAAAATTATCCCAAAATGTGATTCAATCAAATTACTTTGCGTTGCCTTACCGTGTTTCTACGATATTGTACACACTTAATAATATCCATAGCCACCCTTAAAAAATGCACGAAAAAGTATGTTTGCTTGGACCTACAACACAACGACAGCATTCCATTAATATTGCCCACTCTCTTACAGTAAATCAATTAAATAAGTGTCATATACACTCGGCCTACTTGTCCCAAATGTCAAATATTTACGTTCCAAGCATAATTATTCTTAAAATGAGAACCTGAATAAAATTCCGCCTCGATTGGGTTATGATTTATGCAGAAGGTTAGGGCAAGAGCACCCGCCCCGGAGCGGGCACGTGCGGCTAGATTATTATCAGTCATGTAACGCAATTTGTCAGTTGATGATCCAGAGTGAGAAACAAATGGGTTGCCATTTGTTACGTCCAATCACCGTTGTGAGGCTCGGTGACATGAATACCTGATTCAACGCGCGTAGCTATCATCCAGCGAGGGTGAGGCTTCTAACAAGTCGAACGCGGTCTCTAGATTCAGAGAACAAAATAGAAAACCTACGAATCAGAATATATTAGAAACTAATAACGTAACGGTCTAGAGAATTCACATTATGTCGTTAAGACCACAATCTCATTGCTTTTGAGTTGTTTTAGAAACACAGTAGTTTAAGAATTTCTAAAAAGAGCCTACAGTTTGGTAACCTCTTGAATAGAGCCTAGTTGCTTGATTTTACCCAAGCTTATAAACGAAATAAACTTGACAATAAACAAGACCTTGGTCAGACCCTGCCAACAAAGATATCAGCTACATCCAAACACTTGCGCAGTGGCGGCGCCAGCCAAAAAACAATGGTGGAGCAAAGAAGGGGCAAGGTAAACACCGAGGGGGCAAGTAGTGGCAAGCAGGTGAGGTCTGGGGCAAAGCCCCAGCCGCCGGAGGCTCTTTCGCCAAAGGCGAACAAAATTTCGACCATACCACAGTTATTTCGTCATGTTTTAACTGAAAATGGGAACTCAAGGGAAGACGTTTTACCTCCATATGGACGTTATTCTAAGAAATTACCAAAAATAAATTTGTGATTTGATGATTTACCATATTTAGTAATATTATGCGTGCGGCAGGCATTTGACTCCAGGGGGGACAAACAGGGGGGCAAGTCATTTTTTTCAGGGGCAAGTGCCGCTCCCCCGTTACGCGCCGCCACTGCTTTCCCTGTTAGAACCTTAGAGCAGGTATTGGGTAGAGGGAGCGTGGCCGTGCTAGCCAGCAGCTGCAAACGTCTTCAACATAGCGAGCCGCGCAGTCACGTGACACTGGTCAGGGGGCTAGGCGCGGTAATGCGGGAGCCCGTAAACAATGCCTAAATAACACGTTGTACTCGCCGTATATTTTTAAAACGTAGGTTATTGCTAACTATGACAAGATAATGAAGTTCTAAAACCTTGTCTTGTTACACATACATCCTTTGTATTCACATATTGTACCTATTTTATAGTGTGTTTCTACTTTAGACACTTAAAAACAAGTTTTGGTAGTGATCACAAAAAATATTACAAATGATTGAATTTATTTTATGAGTCAATTAATATAAAATAATAACAATAAAAATAAAAATAATAAGCTTAGGCCTATATGCATTAATTTTATAATTCTGATAAATAATCATTGTCATTTCAATGCTCCATTAGGCGTACAATAATGATATAAATTATTCTAGTCACATAATATGTAGCATAGTTATATAGGTAAAACAGAAAGCCAACGGTTGATTAAAAGTTGTTTGTGAAATTTACAATATGAACTTTAACTTATATTTATTATTAACAATAATTGCTTCCAAAACGTAGAAGACGGCTTTTAGTGGCCCTTGAACAGTGTCAGTTTGGTATTGTTACTCCTAACTTTGTTTTGTTGCAAGATTTTCTGTTATAGTTTTACCAATGTGGCATAATCGTATTTTGAAATAATCAAACATAACTACTTTAATTAAAAGTACCCTGTGATTTTCTAAGGGGTCTTCATCCAATGTGTGTTCGTTTAAGGACATACACAAGCGTACAACAAGCAATACATTCATCACACTCAATTTTCTTTTTCAAATTTTTTTGAACAAATCCTGCAATGTATACCACAACATTGGAAACATACTGTGATAGTCCTTTGGCGTTGCAATTATTAAGAACACTTTTTTAATATGTATGATCCATACCAATGTCTTCAATTAATTGTAACTGATTGGAGGACTCATCATTAGAATTCAGTCGATCATTGTTATAGGTAATTGAATGAATAAGTTATAATTTTGAGAATTTATACGTAACTGTTGCACTGTAAAATAGCTGTGTGATCCTGAACTATGCAATCAGCAGTGTCTGATTTTGTTACTTGGTGGTGAACAAGTAACCGTTTATATGCCCCTTGAAACTGTTTTGCGGTAGGGTTCTTATTGTGCCCACCCAAACTTCTTATTGCTCTGAAAAAAATCTCTAAATGGTCGTGACTCAGTTAATATTCATTAAAAATGCTAGCAGGGCATTAGCTTGGTTAATATATTGATTGTATAGACTCTCAATACTTGACATATCCACTAAAAACCCTAAAAACCCTGTTTTTTTTATTGCTACCTGTACGCACAACACACTACGACCATAGCTCAGCCGCTGCCGCCTGACCAGTGTCACGTGACTCAGCCGGTTTCATGTTGAAGACGCGCGGCGGCGGGCCACGCTCCCTCTACCCAATACCTGCTCTAAGGTTAGAACGAGATGTATCCTACATCTTTCCCTGTTAGAACGAGATGTATCCTACACATCTTTCCCAGTGCTCCGCCAACCAAGACGATACGACGATAACAGGTCTTGTGTGGATATAGATAGAGTCAACAGCTTCCCTGAGTACATTGAGGTTCTAATGATGAACCAGTGCAGACACCGACGTTTCGTCTGAACTACGTCACATCTTCAGGGTGACTGTGACTTCACGAAGGTTGGAAACTCCAGCCCCGCATTAACAGGGAATCTGTAGAGATTGAAATCAATAACAATCTAAGCAAGAGAGATGATAGCCTTAGCCTGGCTCGTGCCTGGAAGCCAGTCCTGAGACTCGCCAAGTGGGTCCAACTTTTGGGCTTTACCATGATTGGCACAATAGAGGAGGAACCTTCTGCAGGTTGTCTTGTTCTATCCAGTAATGCAGGTGCAAAATCAACATTCTACGAGAAAGCTCATGCATCAGGCCATGTGACAAGAAGATGCACGTGTGACTTCACGCACCCTAAAGATGTCTGACGAATTTTAGACGAAACGTTGGTGGACGCTCATGTCACGCACCCTGAAAATGTCTGACGAAGTTTAGACGAAACGTTGGTGGACGCTCATGTCTAGACGCACTGGTCCATCATTGCGACGCGGTAATTAACATAACGGTATGGTTTAATGTAATAACTAACTTTGCGGAAAATATCATGCACAATGTTTATAAAACTCAATATACCGGTAGATATATATATATATATATATTAAGGTATTATAGACAGAAAATATCAGTACCGGGCAGGGCCCGGTCAGTCAAGGTCCAGGGTTCAAACTCCGGTGGAGGCACTTTTCTAATTTCTGTCTATTATAATACCAGATATAAATATATATTATGTTTTACATAGTTTTATATTGGTTTTATAGTAGGCAGGCGACTATGACTGTGTTATGATAGAAAAGTGTATCCACCGGGGATTGAACCCGGGCTTATGCTTAGAAACCCATGGAACCATAAGATATTTAATTCAAATATTCAGGCTCGAGTACAAGGATACAGTACAAGGTTAGAATTACCTGATTGAATGACTGCCGCCGCATAAATACAAAATGTTATTAATAAAAAAATATATATATATTTAGTTATTTTTTTTACGTCTCGAATGTCGAATGTCCCACACGGACTTTTTCTTTGCATTATCTTGTTGATATCCCTGCCCTGTGCATACATTAGTTAATATGATTGCGCGGGCCTACGCACGCGTGCATGAGTGTAGGCCTAGGCCAGGTGCCATTGCTTCCATCAATAGTGACCTAACGAGCTATGACAGGGGTGAATCACATTAACCCGACGAGAAATCACGATTCAATTGATTATTCAATTATTTCTTTTGAAATATCATTGACAGAGCTAATCTTGGTAGTGGCTTGAGAAATCGTGTACCTATTGACCCTATTGCTTGCATGCGCTTTTCGTCAACAACCTCAACAATCATGTACACTCCATTCCGAATGCAAAGTCCCTGTTAGGGCGCTCTCCGATACCGATACCCCACTCTCCGATACCCCACCAACCTTTTTAGTCTCCGATGCCCCATGTTACACCACGTAATATAAGCGCACGGTCTCGTATACGCGGTAAATTCAACTGTTAAACATATCATTCTCTGTATTGAACAGTCTTTGAGTCTCATTTTAAAACTTGTCTGTATTATTAAAGGGGATATTGTCACCAAATATGTTTTGGACCAAAACATTTCAAGGTAAAGGGACATATAGAACGTCCCATTTTATTTCTTATGAAAGATATTTGAAATATTTTTAACAAGTTTGGTTTTATGTAAATCCTTAACAAGTTAGCCGAAATTAAATATTTTTTGAGTTTTAGTAGTTGATTGTGTACAATTATAATCTGTTGATCAAAGTCATTCCGATATCAAGAATATTATTGTGAAAAGTAGTCCTACTTTAGTTTAGGCCAGAAATGTCGGACGTTTAATTATTGAGAAGGATGGCATCTACAATTCTAATTGGTCGAGATGATCAATCGACATACAATTACAAACTACAAATAGATGAGGAAATTGTTCTCACCTGCGCTGCAAATACCAACCACAGCTGACTCAAAATAGCTAACACCAGTGCTCAGATGCACCCACCTTGGGTGTCTGTCTAGGAATAGGGGAAGGGTATCAGTGGGTCAAAGGGATGGGGGTGGTTCGAACAAGGAACAAGAAGTTAGGCTATATTATTACAATTTCTCGGTTTTAAGTAGTGTATGTATGTAAAAATGTTATACAAAAAACTATAGTGAAGAGTCAGAATCATCAATAAGAAACCTCCCCCCCCCTTCTCCTAATCTTGAGCTGCATTGTAACATGGGTAACATGGGCTTCTGAAGCAGGTAGGTGGGGCATCGGAGATGCGGTGACAGGCATATAAGGGAGGGTGAGAAAGCAAGGTGGATTCCCCTACATTGCAGACGCTTAGAGTACATGCGCGAGAGGCCATGTGCACTTAGTGGAAACAATTACTTCTGAGCCACATGCACAAACTGGAGAATATGCCAAGCATGCACTTACTTCATGTAGGTCCACATCTCAGGTCACAGCCAGAGAAGTCAGCTGACTCGGCTCCAACGAGAAGCTTATGACTGAAATCAAGAAGATTAATCTCATGTTGTTGTGTTGTATATGAAAGCTCGTACACCACATAGTGAACTCAAAGAAAACATCAGTTAAACAACATAAACCTTTTTACCATGTTTTGATAGGGGTTAAAAGAATTGTCGAAGATTGCCGTTCAGTTTCTTACTTCAAAAGCAATTATGCTGATTTGTAAATGTGTCTCTTGCCCAATGCTAACCAGTCCTTCCCCAGGTTCATAACTAACTAAAAACTTAGTTATGTCAAAGTTTTGATGGCGTTTGGGAGGGAATTTCGAAGGTCTGTATGCGTTTTGGATTGGTAAAAAGATCATGATAAAACCTTTGGTCAGGATTGGCATTAAATCGATAAATCAGGGTCTCGTAAATTATAATAGCGATGAGCGGATACTCTTAATTTATATTTTTTAAATGAGTAATATGCTTACGAATGGAGATACAAACGTACACAATGAAGTGCATGGTACGCCGAGAGTATATATACATCACAAGCAAGAAAGAATCCATGTTTCTTGGGGAGGGGTATCGTGCATGTAAACGTGATTTTGATTTGTCGAAAGAGAAAGTTGAGAAAATTTAGAATTCCCCCATCATCATCATCATCATCATCATCATCATCATCATCATCATCATCATCATCATCATCATCATCATCATCATCATCATCATCATCATCATCATCATCATCATCATCATCATCATCATCATATTACCCATTGTTTCAATCTTTCGTTTTAAAGCTGCATCATGTTTTTACTATAGGGATTCTTCTTACAACTTGCAATGCAATGTATACCTCTCTTCAATGTGTCTACTGCAGGTCAGGAATATTACAGGCTCAATCCCTTCCATTCGCCTAGAAATCCCCGTGAAAAACTTTCAGACAGTATTGCCGGTGGCGGGATGCGATCCGGACCTCCCGAAACAGAGTCAACTCAAATGCGTGCATGCGCTCAGGTGTTGACGATTGCAGCTGAACGTTAGGAAATATCATTACCAATGTTTGCATGAATGATAATAGAGTTCCTTTATTTTGATATCCACACTTGGTTGCCAAGAATTAGCCTTAAAAAGTCAATGCGAGAGGTAAGTCCAAAACGTGATCAAATGGAAAATCGAAAACGTGGATTTAAATTCAGGAAATTCACATCAAGCCGTTTATCTTACGATAAAATCAAATTAACCTGTGCGTTGACATTGATTTAAACGTTGATATCCAGTGTGAAAATTTGAATTAAAAAAATCTGTACACTTGGAATAAATTCTCGAACTTCGCCAAAATTGAGTGAATTTCGGAGATTTCACGATTTTAAAATTCAAAATCAATTAAATAATTTAGGGATACGCGTACTGGATGCCATAGATTTATTCTTTATTGACGTTAGTGTGAAATTTGATAACGGTGTTACAAACCGTTTACCCGAAAAAAAACAAACAAGCAGAAAGCTGTATCAAAAAAATCAATTTTGTGATACATACAATAGCTGGAACGTTAGGTAATGTGGCTCAGGGATGCTCTTAACGCACCTGGCAACCAAATACTATGTAGGTCTACCAACATTTCAGCATATTATACTGTGCAACGTAAAATCAAGCAGCACACAATAATCGTTACAAACTATGTATAGTATGAGTCCACACTATTTATGCTGCGTATGTTGGCGTCACATGTCATGAATTATAAATCTTATATTATGTTTCATATGTTAATTGAATCATAACTGTAGCTGGTGTTCACATGCAAAATCTCGTGGACAGTGAGTGGAAGCGTTTGTGCCAACTGCCAAACCGGAGGACAAAGAACTCAATGTAATAATTTCTTGTCGAGTGTTTTGGCAATTCTTTAAATTGTAATGAAGAGCACACAAAACATGGCTTAGCTTTCTTGCTTTTATAACTTACAATGTGTTCATTTGCAGGCTGATGATGGACTGAGACACAGAATAGATAGACCGGTGCAATTGAAATTGTGTTATATATATACTTATGATATTGGAAGAATAGTTTGCTATCACCACAATATTTTACTGGGCTTAGCAGCTATTAGGTAGATTAATGATTTTAAATTCTTACTATAACACAGGTGGCTAGGTAAGTGAAGAAGAAAAAATTAATGATAGATGAGAACAATATGAAAATATAACCTAGACTATGTTACTTGTAACATACTGACATTTATTGGTATCTTAGGTTAGGAAATCACGATTGAAAGTTCAAGAGAATACACATTTTTGATAAAATACATATACCAAATATTGTTATCCTACAGGTGTCAACTGTCACTAAACCATAAGAAGAGACGCAAGTAATGTGACCGCGCGCGCACGTGTGCATACTTGAACCCTACATATTGCATGCTCGAACTGAAGGTCGAGAACTTACCGTACATCTCAATGAAGCACATCGAAGACTGCTACTTGTCTTGCGCATTTTAAACTATCGAGTACATTTATAGCCCGCATTGACCAAAACCCTTTTCAGTCCCCATTCCTACTTAAAACTTTTCAAAGGATATCCTGTTACGTGAGAATAAAAAGCATGGTTTCCATTGGTTAATTTGCTCGTAACACATGAGTACACTGCGTATAACATTACCCCCCGCTCAACCGCCGTGAACGTGCGAATGAACCAATAGGGAGCAAGTTTAGTCCTATACACGCCATGCATTCAAATTGTCACTTCGCCACAAACATGGCTTCCAAGTTCCACCGGCGTGCTACCACTGTGTACACCTTGCCTTGCCACAATCTTATGGAAGGTTTAGAATGCGAATACATCACTATAGGTTGCAACCAGAAAGAAGAAGAAAAAAATAGACAAGGATGTTCAAAAAGTACATACACATACACATACACACATACACAATGTACATACAAAGACACGCAATACCACAATTATTTTATTTGGTCTCCGAATGATTGTAATATTTTCTCACCCAAGAAGGAAGTTTCTCTTGCAAACCGGGCTATTCTCGGTGTTTCAGAGTCGAAGACTGTACTTTGTTCTTATATCGGCATTTGTTTTAGAGAACGTCATCTTTAAACACATTCGAATAATCTGTGATTTATATTGTTGCTTTAATAGTGTTTAATGTTGTGTAGAAATAGTTTCAAAATTACGTTGGTGTTTGTTGTTATACAAGAAATATTTACTATTTATAGTTTGGCTATAAATTGTCATTATTTGTTTTGACATTGCTTTTGATAAAAATGATTTTTGTTTCTTAAATAAAATACCTGATGGCGGAAATTGTTAGTAATTTCCGAATCGTTGTTTTAAATTGAAATATTATAGGAGTTTTTATTTAATAAATGTGGTTTTAAACACTTAAATAATGATAGTAACAATAATTCACAATGAGCTATTATATGCGGATTACCATGGTGGCTGGGCCATGCACAGTCCACGTACTCTATACAGACTTTGCTAAATATCGCAACAAATAGGTTTTATATACCAATCTATTTCAACATAATTCGTGTCACCGAGGTTCAGGATGTAAACAAGACCCTCATTCAAGTGTCTATAGTTATCATCAAAGCATGTTTAGGATACAACAATTTTATCATTTAATACCTAACATCGACATCTTACAATGCGATTTTCAGTATTCTGTATATCGTTCGTATTGAAATAGAATGTAATATTCGAGCCAGCCAGTGCAGCAACCTGTAGCAAAACCTCCCTTGGAGGAGACCAGTGCTTGTCATATGTATATCGCATGGATATGTATGTATACTTGATCCAACTAAATATTACAAAGAATAATTACCAAATCATAATGCTTTACATTTATTGTGTGACAAGCTAGCAACAGTTCAGAGGGGTGACCTAGAACTTTTTATCATTCGCCTTTGCACTTTCGGAAACTGGTCAGTCAGGATTGCCGATAGGCAGGATCGACCGCATGATCAATATTTTGGTGTGTTATAAATCTATCTATAGGAGAGTTTCTTTTAAAGGTAAACCTGGACGGAGACCTAGCAATGACCTATGTTATTTGACCTACGTGTCAAAGTGTAAATATCATGGGTTTGTATTGTCAAGTATGTGTAGTGTAATATGTATTGTATATGGAAGTATACAGCACAGTGAGAAAATGTAGTTCGTCTACTTGTAGTTTAATTATTTTTTATTCTTTCCATAAATACACGTGCTGATTTTGTAGAGAGAATATTGCATAATAATAACATCAAAAAGCATTATACTGAGTTATATTTTAAATGTCTGCTTGGGATTGGGAATTATAGTCATACCCATGCAATACCTTCGCGGTACACCATCCACTGGCATTCTCAATCATTGACTTGGTTTAAAATATGATCTGTATAATGTAAAGCTGAAATGTGATCACCACCAATGTTTAAAGTGTTGAATAAATAAACATCGACTCACGTACGTAGTTCACAGGAGAATTGAGAGAGATACCAAGAATTACACTCGAATAATTATCACCACAACGAAATAGAAGGGGTTCACATATTTGATATGCAAGATTGGTGTAGCGTTCTATATAGGCAATATCATGGTTGGAAGGCTTTCCTTATTTTTAAAATATTAAACCAAATGAAAGTGAGCTCCAACTGTACGTTAGGTATGTAATTTAAGGTTGCCACATGGCACGCTATCGCATGAGAATCTAGCCATAAGTTCAATGGGTTCCGCCTAGAACGAGGTACAAATGACAGTGTTTGGACGGAGTGTAGCGATATATGTGGGGAATGCCTAAAGCTGCCGGAGGGTTTAAACACATGACAGATATGCCACAACGTACGGCCATTCCACTTTATCGAAATATCCCGGGTTATGCTTTACGAGGCTTCAGGAAGCGGATTATGTAAATATTGGACGAGAAAATCTAGAATATTTGTTTTGGAGAATCTCGTGGGAATCCTGGCCAGAAGTGCAATGCATTACCTTCTTCAGGTGGGACAAACTATGTAAGGGATTCAAGCCCAGGACCTCCAGATCTAGCTGTACTAACAGTTGTATTTCTAACGTTTCCCTTATTCATTCATTCATTCATTCTGTTCTAGCTATTTCGTGCATGGAAGAAGATTTATAGGAGAATAGTTCAGTAACCTCTAGATTTGGTACGTGAAATGGTCCCGTAAATAAATAATTTAAAAATTCGTATTTAGAATACCCACTCAGTCACATTACTGGTTTTCAGTGAGCCAACCAAGCCAACCCTGTATAGGCGCCGACACCATCGACGAGCGAAAAAGGACGTACTATAACAGTTATATAGACTATTATTAATATTATTATCAGAAACATTATTTTTATTATTATTATTGTAATTATTATTATAATAATAATAATTATTATTATTATTATTACTATTATTATTATTATTATTATTATTATTATTATTATTATTATTATGAAGGAGGGTATTATTCCAGAAACATTGAAAACATCTGTTGTCAGGCCAATTTTCAAAAAGGGCGACCATTTGAAATATGTAAATTATAGGCCAATTGCCATTATGTGTAGCATTGAAAAAATACTTGAGAAAGATACGTGGCAAATTGCTTAATAGATTACATGACGAAATTTAAAATAATAAATGAACAACAATATGGATTTAAAAGAGGAAAAAGTACAGTAGACCTTTTGGCATCCTTTTCTGACCTAGTTAATACCAAGCTAGACGAAAATTTTAACATTTTATGTATGTTTATCGATTATAAAAAAGCATTTGACACCCTTGATTTTAATAAGCTGCTAGATGCGTTGGAATGTATTGGGGTTAGAGGTACATTGTTAAATTGGTTTAAAAATTATTCATGGAATAGAAAGTTAATTGTAAGAATAGGCGAAGTGTATAGTGAAGCAAAGTCATGTAGCAGTGGCGTACCACAAGGCTCTATTTTAGGACCTCAACTTTACTTAATATATGTAAATATTATGGTTAAGTATATTATTAAGTGTATTGCTTTTTGCTACGCTGATGACTTTGCTTTAGTGTCTATCCATAAAAACGTAAAAATTGCAGAAAGATACTTGCAAAATGATTTTCTAAATTTACTCAGGTGGAACCATGACGTAAGGCTAATCGTAAATATTGAAAAAAACAAAGATTGTGCACATTTCCATGCCGTTAAACGCGGGTAGAAATACTAATACCAATATTAATGTTATTGTCCACAATTTTGAATGCTTACATCTAAACGCGGGTAAAATTGATCTGGATTGTTCGTGTGATACATCAATTGCAACTGTTTACAGCCATCCGTATTTGGGGTTGGAGATTGATAGAAACTTTAGTTGGAATATACAAGCTGAGAAAATATGTAAACGCTTAAGGTCATGCGCTTACCAATTATATGCAGTTAAAAGTATTTTACCATTTAAATATGTAAAGATGGTTTATATAGCCCTTGCAGAGTCGGTTATTTCTTACGGTCTGTTAATTTGGGGAAATGCTTCGTTCTCACAGCTAAATAGCATAATCTCTATTCAAAATAAAATAATGAAGATGATTACTTTTGAAAATAATTTAAGTACTTTAGAATGTTATAGACTACAAAACGTTTCACATTTACAGAAATTATTCACATATAAATTAGTTTAGAAACAGTTTTTTGTTAATATTCACAAACATTTCATAAATCACACTACTTCTACTCGCTTCAAATCTTCGGAAGTATACCGGTTGCCACGGGTTGCAAATAAGTATGGTAAAAGAACACTTAGCTACACTATACCTTTCTATTTTAATAGTATTCCAAAGAACATCAGAGATTTAGAGACTATTTATGAAATCAAAAGAGAACTAAAGGCATTTTTATTACGAAATGTGTGAAGTTAGGGTTGTTGTGTATTTGTACTTGTGTATTTGTTACATAAGTGTTTCATAATTTAATGTAAATATATTAGCACTCTAATATTTCACTGTCCTATATCTGTTCTATTCACTGTTATTCACTGTATTATCTGCAAACTGTTGCTTCACAAAAATGTTTTTTGGCTAGTATAAGTATTTAATAATTTGCACATTAATTACTTGTTTTATCTACTATTTTAATCTTTTATTTTAGTGTTATATGTTTTTTTCTTTTCTTTTTACACGCTGAGTCATTCACTGCTTACTGTTACTTACTGTTACTTCACTAATTATTGTATTGCTATCTAGAATTTTGAATTATCGAATTATTTAAAAATCATTATTTCACATGTATGATTTTCTTTAATGTAACATATTCCACAGTTAAGCTGTCCTGTGCAGCTTGTGGATGGCCGAATTGTTTGGATAAAAAATGTATAAGATATATGTATTTCAATAAAAAAAAAAATTATTAGTATTATTATTATTATTATTATTATTATTATTATTATTATTATTATTATTATTATTATTATTATTATTATTATTATTATTATTATTATTATTATTATTATTATTATTATTATTCGGTCGTGTGCATATCAACTATATAAGTTAAAACCAGTTCTATCTGATGACACGCTAAGATTAGTTTACATTTCTCTAGTTGAATCTGTATTAACGTTTGCTTTGCTGTCATGGGGTAACGCTTCTGCTTCGAATATGACCATGCTAATTAGACTACAAAACTCGATAGTTAAGAATATAATACACCCCAAACGCTTGCATCATGTCCTCAACGAAATTGAGGACGTCTATAGGACTTGCTTTATATTACCGGTAAGAGAATAGGGAACTGGCCTTGGTTTCAAATATATCTTACACGTATTTGGTAATTTGTAACATTCAATTTAATAAACATCGCAATTAAAATAAACTATAAAAAATAAATTTGTAGATTCTATGCATGTTCAAAGTTCCTGGGTTTTGACTTCCCGCGCAAAGACTTAAGTCCGCGCTCTTTTGGTTGTGACGTTATCGTGAGGTGAGGAGGGGAAGCTGATTGGCAGAACTGCCAGCTCGCCGCCTCGGCGAACCTCACGATCACGTCACACCCACCTGTAATGGCGCATGGCCGTTTTCCGGCGCGAAGCCCGGTTCAAATTTTTCCTCGCTCACAGTTAGCGCTAATAAAAGCCGGAAGCATAAAAAACTTTACTGGTCGGTATTTGAGGTTATTAGTAGGGTCATATTCAAATTTGGTAATGAAGGACAGTTCCCTATTGTATTTCTACAGGCTGGTTTTGAAGGAAGTACTTTTACGATACGAAACATAAAATACCCCATGTGCATGATGAAGGAACTAAGACTTGCTAGCCAAAGCAAGTTTGTAGTACCATTGACAACGAATACACATGGTGATCGCTGCTTGCGTTTCATGGTACCAAGAGTTTTTAATTCATTGCCACCTGAAATTTTAACGTTAGATAAAAATATCCTTGATTAAGTTATACCTAAAATAAATTTTACCTCGAGAACCATTTTAAAGAACTGCAATGATTTTTTGTGAACAAACTCCTTTTAAGAAATCATTTTTTCTTTTCTTTTTTGTAAACTCTCACCTTGTGTGTGGGTGTGTATAATAGATTTACTTGATGTAATAAGTTTATATTGATTTTATTTGATTTCCGTGTTATTTCAAATCAATTCGATGTTTATTGTATTTCCTTTCGTCTTTGTGTGTACTTTGTAATTTATATTATTTTATAATTGTTCTATATTTAGTCATATTGCAGAATGTTTCAAATGCCTTCAGCAATGTCATTTTGTTACACTAGGCCGCTTCGCGAACGCTTTCTCCATTCGCGTTGATGGATGAGCTTTTTTTGGAATATTTCTGTCCAATGATTACGTTTTTATGTATCTGCTTACTTTTTCTATAGTTACTTGATATTACTTGTTCATTATACACCTGTAAAAGGCTTATATTAAAACCTTTATTTCTATGAATTTTGACCAAATTATTCAACTTTTTCTTTCAAGAGGCACTACATCACCATAATCTTTATGTCAATGTAAAATATGAACGTTGTAGCCCCACCCGTTTGGTCAAAATCGGCCCAAATATCACGAAAATATCGTATTAAAAACCGGAGAAAAAATCGTAAAAGTACGATTTCTATATGAAATATTTTTTCAAATGTCTCTAAAATCATAACATATATGATTTCAGTGATTTTAAACGTTCCTATAAAGTTTCATCAATATCGGAGTAATCGTTTGCCAAATATCACGAAAATATCGCACAAAAAATCGTAAAAGTACGATATTTATGAGAAATATTTCTTCGATTGTACCCAAAAACAATACAGCTCTAAGTTCAGAGATTTCGAAGGTCCCCTTTAATTTTCATCAAGATCGCATATGCCGTTTGACCGATAGAGAGCGAACAAACAGACAAAAAAACTAACAAAAACAAAACACCCGAGCCATTTTTCTTGGGGTAACGTAAGTAAAAAACAAACAAAAAAACACAAAGTCAAATTGAAGTCTTCGCGTCGCTCATCCAATTAATGTGACCCACTGATAAGCCTTCGGGTTGAGTGTGGCAATGTATGCTATGTTTGTACTCAATGTGCTTGCTTATATAACAATAAAAATAAATTAAAAAAATATTTTGTGTTGTAAATTGATTTTCGAAATTAACAATAGAAACGGACAAGTAATTATCTTGTGTGGTAGAAAAGACAAATAGGCCTAATTAAACGAGGGAGCGGAGCGACTGAGTGTCTCCATTCAACTCAAACGGCTCTCATTCTGTGATTCAGTCTGTCTGTCTGTACGTTGAAAATCAGCCGAACCGCTGAACAGATTGCGCTGAAATTTTAAACAGACATCCAATACGAGTTTACTAAGAACTGTTAACAAAATCAGCTTGATCCATTGCGATTTAAGCCTACAATAAATAAAAATGTGATATTTAATAATATCAATGGCATAATTGTTTTGTAGCAGTTAGCGGGACGAGGTTGACGTGGCCTGCATGGCCTAGTGGTAACCATTTAGTTAGCCTAGACCGCACGGATGGATGGGGTTCGATACCCGTCAGTTCAAACTTTTTTATATTTTAACACCCACATATTATTTTTGAGGGGTGTTAAATGGGAAATAAAAATAAGGTGATTTCGTTTTATCTTGGAAATTTGTTAAGTTTCACGCTAATACGTTTTGAATACGATTCGCATTTTGAATGTTCAATTTAAATAATTATTGTGGCAAGCAGAGTGAGTTCCTGTAAGGTGTCCAGACGGTCCGGTTTTAGAAGTCAAAACACTTGGCTAACTCACTCGTTTAACAACGACTTTGGCGTTTCCCTAGTTAAACAACGATTCTGTTTGATTAATTAAACGAGGGAGCGGAGCGAAATTCAACTCGAACGGCTCTCATTCTGTGATTCTGTCTGTCTGTACGTCGAAAATCAGCCGAACCGCTGAATAGATTGGGCTGAAATTTTAAACAGACATCCGGTACGAGTTTACTGAGAACTGCTAACAAAAGCAGCTTGATCCATTGCGATTTAATCCCACAATAAATAAAAATGTGATTTTTTAAATATCGATAGCATTTGTTTAGTAGCAGCTAGCGGGACGATAACTACGTGGCTTGCATGGCCTATTGGTAAGCATTTAGCCTACCGCACGGAAGGTTGGGGTTCGATACCCGTTATCTCGAACTTTTTTATATTTTTACACACACATAATTTTTGAGGGGTGTTAAATGGGAAATAAAAATTAGGTGATTTTGTTTCATCTTGGAAATTTGTTAATGTTTCACGCTAATACGTTTTGAACATGATTCGCATTTAAAATGTTCAATTTAAATAACTAGGGAAACGCCAAAGTCGTTGTTAAACGAGTGAGTGAGCCATGTGTTGAGTACCCGGTATCATTCCTCATACTGGGCTAGATCCAGCCTTAGGTATAGGGGAGGAAAGGGGATGTTCCCGGGTACTCAACACTTGGCTTACTCACTCGTTTAACAACAACTTTGGCGTTTCCCTAGTTTTAAACATGTAATTATTTTCCCTCGTGGATTCATACATTTTTTATGATTTTTTTGTACATTTTGTATTGCTAACAAAAATTTGAAGAGAGTCAAGATACGAACACATTTAATAGCAATGAAGATAAAAACTACTTCCATCTTTTTAACTTCAAACACTACGATTAGTGTGTGTGGGTTGAGAAAAAACCAGTAATTGAAGTTTATTTGAATTGAATACCTTGCGTATGAAATAAAAAACACTAAAGTTCTAGCAAATTCATTTTTTAAATGTATGCATGTGGATATTTGTTGTAGTTTTCAATTATCAACAGTTTTGCTGGTGCTTAATTTATTTGCACCTAGTCTAAATGAAAACATAATCCAATCGCATAAAGAGTAATCGGGAATGGTTTTATACATCATGAAGGAACCATGTATCTGTAAAATTAGCTTGTCTCCAACAAATTTCGATTATGCATTCCTCTATTTGTTTCCAAAAATAACATTCGTTCACTGATATTTCAAATGTTCGTTTAACTTTTTAAAATTAATCGAAACCGCGAATCAACATGTGAGGGTAGGGTCTTACTCCTAGTTATTTGTTTAGCTCTTGGCGATGCGTATCAGTTACAGGGCAGGTAGCGGGCGTGTACTCTGCAAGAGCATCTGGATAAATTAGAACACACTAAACACGGTTATTCTTTACTCAATTGCCAGGCTTCAGCTGCTGTTCTATAGGCCTACGTTTTCTTCAATGCACATAAATGAAGCTTGCACAGTACGGTAACGAAAAGTAATGTTTCGAGAAAATCTAAGATAATTTTGAAGACAACGTTCAGATATTGTCTCCACCATATTTCACTAGGTCAAATTCATTGTAAGGTAATACTGCTTTAAAAAAATCTTTTGTTATATTAAATTTAACTAGAAAATAATCAAATAATGTAATAATTAAGCAAATAATCGATCACTGTACCACTAACATAGAGATTAATTCTTATGTGTACTAGTTAGGAGACGCAGTAATTGCAATGCCCCTCTCACGTTTTGGATTAATTATGGATAACATTTTTCATTACGCCGTGATGTGATTTACTACTTTGGCGAACAGCTGAGAAAGTGAAAGACACGAATAGTCAAGGAAATATTACATTAAAACAATACGTTTCCTTCCACCGTTTAAAACTAGTTGTTGGTGGATACGTTCTGTTGTGGTTGGAGGAGGGGCTGAGTATGTATACGTCAAGTGTCATCCCCTGACGCCCAGGGTTAATATTCATGTCGTCAGACGCGACACGTACATGCGTAGACGAACTAACAGAACATACATAGCGTATAATATACTAGGAAGCTTCGCAAACGCTTTTTCAGCCGCGTAGTTGGATGAGCGTAACTTTTTTAAAACGAAAAAAGCGTAAAATAGAGATTTTCATGAGAAATATTTTTACGAATACGCTCAAATTTCACACGAATATATAAATTCATAAAATTAAGGTTATGTGAAAAAATCATTACAATAGGATAAAGCATGTAGGTGTTATAATTCGAAGAAATTTAAAAAATCGAAAAAAAATGTAAAATTGCGATTATCACGAGAAATAATTTTTCGATTACGCTCAAATTTCACACGAATATATAAATTTGTGAAATTAAGGTTCTGTGAAAAAATCATCACAATCGGATAAAGCATGTAGGTGTTTAAGCCGAAGAAATTTTAAAAATCGAAAAAAGTCGTAAAATTGCGATTTTCGTAAAAAATACACGTACATGCATAGACGAACTAACAGAACATACATAGCGTATAATATACTAGGAAGCTTCGCAAACGCTTTTTCAGCCGCGTAGTTGGATGAGCGTAACTTTTTTAAAACGAAAAAAGCGTAAAATAGAGATTTTCACGAGAAATAATTTTTCGATTACGCTCAAATTTCACATGAATATATCAATTCACGAAATTAAGGTTCTGTGAAAAAAAATTTACAATCGGACAAAGCATGTAGGTGTTATAAGTCGAAGAAACTTTTAAAAATCGAAAAAAAATCGGAAAATTGCGATTTTCATGAGAAATAATTTTCCGATTGTGCTAAAAAACGTGGCAGTTCTAAGTTCGAAGGCCTCCATAAAATTTCATCGCAATCGGAGTATCGGTTTAGCCGGAATCGTGCTAACAAACAGACAAAAATACGAAAAAAAGAAAAAAAGAAAAGAAAGAAAAAAACATTCCGGATTTTTTTCTCCAGTGTAGTTTTATGGAATCTTCGCTTGGCTCGCTACGCTCATCCACATATATATATATATATGTCATTTCATGTCATGTCAAAACCACGTACCTTGTTAAAATTGGAGTCCTAGTTGGACGTTGTCGGGTGAATGCAACGTTTCGCCAATGTTGCAATTGGCCTCTTCAGGCGAGCGTCGAGCTGTTACCAGGCCGAGCACTGTCACTGCACTTACTACTTGTTGATGTCTTGGTGCCTCGTTGCGTCCGCGCAGGCTCTGACGTATCAATAAACCCAGGCGGTCTCGTATCAGAAGGTGCGGGGCGGCGAGGTTCTTTGGCGTTGGTCACCTTTTCCCTGGTTCGGCTTCTAGTTTTACCGTAAAATTTTAAAATTACATCATATACCAACCACGAAAGTCTTAAAACTCATATATATATATATATATATATAAACAATATACGTGGTAAACCGAAAGAAGTAAATTTAATTATTTAAAGATGGTAACATATATATATATATATATATATATATATATATATTATATAAATAGAATATAATAAAATATACATAGCGTAGCTTCGCTCACCAAAATAGCGATCAGCTTCAACATTAACATTTTCAAACGTAACAAGCGATAATCCTGATCGGCGAGAAGAAAAACTTTACGAATTGTTTGATTTTATCAGCATGCCATCACAAATGAACAAATCTACAAGTGAATAAGAAATTAGTGCAACTGGCCATACGTTTCCTCTGTAAATCACTCATCATCACTCACTCAATAAAACAGGTGTGTAAGGAGTTCGATTCTAATAATGTTTATCACGTTTAGATTTCCAGATCTATCATACAGCGATCATAGAGTTTGACAGCTGGCCCTACAAACGAAATTAATATAATTATAAGGTAGTTAGTATCGGTGGTTAGATCGCGTTGGTGTTTTTGTAATAGTATCTGTTAAACCTTTAGCCACCTGTCCATTGTCAATAGTTAGCATATCCAGGTGAACACCGTGGCTTATAGATGGCGAGGCGAGCGGGGGATGAGCGCGGTTCTTTTAGCGGTGTATCGTTTTGTGTAGTAATTTCTTATTTTTATAATGTCTCCTATTTATAACGCATTGTTTTTATCGTCATAGTTCTTATATTAAAACCTATAGCCTACATTATGATAAATAGTATTGTTCCAGGCTATGTAAAAATGCATTATCATATTTCCCTGGTATACTAGGTTAAAACACGTATTTTCGTATTTCAAACAGTGCTAGACATATTAATTGCACATAACATTGTACATCTAATTCGTATTCAGCTCAAATATAAAAAAAAAAAAAACGTTAGTTTCGGTTGAAGAAATGGTGTCTGTGGAGGTACTATACTTTCCCTTGTAGACCAAGAATCTTGATGAGTGTTTTCATAACACACTTTGGGGCAATGCATAAGTGCCGCCTGGCATTACTTTTCATTTATCTAAAAAAAAAAAAAAAAAAAAGTATTGTAAATTTATATTTTTGATTTTTTGGTCCTTATCACTGAACAGAATTCCAAACACAACATATATATTTTGAAAATAGTCCAAAACTCAAGTTTGTATTGGTATTAAAACAAATCATACTCTAAAAGGTTTAAAAATTAGTTTTTTGGATGAGCGTAGCGAGTGAAGCGAAGATTCCATTTCACTACACTGGAGAAAAAAATCCGGAAAGTTTTTTTTCCTTTCTTTTTGTATTTTTGTCTGTCTGTTAGCACGATTCCGGCTACACCGATACTCCAATTGCGATGACATTTTCTGGAGGCCTTCGAAATCTCTGAACTTAGAACTGCCACGTTTTTGAGCGCAATCAAAAAATAATTTCTTATGAAAATCGCAATTTTACGATTTTTTTCGATTTTTAAAATTTCCTCGACAAATAACACCTACATGCTTTATCCGATTGTAATGATTTTTTTACAGAACCTTAATTTTATTAATTAATATATTCGTGTGAAATTTGAGCGCAAACAAAATTATTTCTCATGATACTTGCAATTTTACGATTTTATTTTTATTTTTAAAATTTCATCGACTTATAACATCTACATGCTTTATCGGATTGTAATAATTTTTTCACAGAACCTTAATATTATGAATTAATACATTCGCGTGAAATTTTAGCGTAATCGAATAATTATTTCTTAGGAACATCTCAATTTTACGTTTTTTTTCGTTTTTAAACAATTACGCTCATCCAACAACGCGCCTGAAAAATCGTTTGCGAAGCTTCCTAGTTTACACAATTATTCTTTTTTTGAGGGGGGGGGGGGGAATGATACCTGTACGCACTGACCATTTCCCCAACGTGTGCTAGGAAAAGCACTCTAAATATGCTTGGTGTATAAGATACGATCCCAGTTAACATTATATTGGCATGCAGCATTCACTTGCGAAAGCACTTAATTATAAATGAAACGGGTTTAGATTCAATAAAGGTCTATTTAAGTTGTTTTTTGGATGAGCGAAGCGAAGATTCCATTTCACTAAACTGGAGAAAAAAATCCGGAATGTTTTTCTTGTTTGTATTTTTGTGTGTTTGTCCACACGATTCCGGCTAAACCGATACTCCAATTGCGATGAAATTTTATGGAGGCCTTCGAAATCTCTGAACTTAGAACTGCCACGTTTTTGAGCGCAATCAAAAAATAATTTCTTATGAAAATCGCAATTTTACGATTTTTTTCGATTTTTAAAATTTCCTCGACAAATAACACCTACATGCTTTATCCGATTGTAATGATTTTTTTACAGAACCTTAATTTTATTAATTAATATATTCGTGTGAAATTTGAGCGCAAACAAAATTATTTCTCATGATACTTGCAATTTTACGATTTTATTTTTATTTTTAAAATTTCATCGACTTATAACATCTACATGCTTTATCGGATTGTAATAATTTTTTCACAGAACCTTAATATTATGAATTAATACATTCGCGTGAAATTTTAGCGTAATCGAATAATTATTTCTTAGGAACATCTCAATTTTACGTTTTTTTTCGTTTTTAAACAATTACGCTCATCCAACAACGCGCCTGAAAAATCGTTTGCGAAGCTTCCTAGTTTACACAATTATTCTTTTTTTGAGGGGGGGGGGGGAATGATACCTGTACGCACTGACCATTTCCCCAACGTGTGCTAGGAAAAGCACTCTAAATATGCTTGGTGTATAAGATACGATCCCAGTTAACATTATATTGGCATGCAGCATTCACTTGCGAAAGCACTTAATTATAAATGAAACGGGTTTAGATTCAATAAAGGTCTATTTAGGTTGTTTTTTGGATGAGCGAAGCGAAGATTCCATTTCACTAACTGGAGAAAAAATCCGGAATGTTTTTCTTGTTTGTATTTTTGTGTGTTTGTCCACACGATTCCGGCTAAACCGATACTCCAATTGCGATGAAATTGTATGGAGGCCTTCGAAATGTCTAAACTTAGAACTGCCACGTTTTTGAGCGCAATCGAAAAATTATTACTCATTAAAATCGCAATTTTACGATTTGTTTCGATTTTTAAAACATTTCTTCGACTTATAACACCTACATGCTTTATCCGATTGTTATGATTTTTCACAAAACCTTAATTTTATGAATTTATATATTCCTGTAAAATTTGAGCGCAATCGAAAAATTATTTCTTATGAAATTTGCAATTTTAAGATTATTTTTAAAACATTCTTCGACTTATAATACCTACATGCTCTATCCGATTGTAATGATTTTTCACAGAACCTTAATATTATGAATTAATACATTCGCGTGAAATTTTAGCGTAATCGAATAATTATTTCTTAGGAACATCTCAATTTTACGTTTTTTTTCGTTTTTAAACAATTACGCTCATCCAACAACGCGCCTGAAAAATCGTTTGCGAAGCTTCCTAGTTTACACAATTATTCTTTTTTTGAGGGGGGGGGGGGGAATGATACCTGTACGCACTGACCATTTCCCCAACGTGTGCTAGGAAAAGCACTCTAAATATGCTTGGTGTATAAGATACGATCCCAGTTAACATTATATTGGCATGCAGCATTCACTTGCGAAAGCACTTAATTATAAATGAAACGGGTTTAGATTCAATAAAGGTCTATTTAAGTTGTTTTTTGGATGAGCGAAGCGAAGATTCCATTTCACTAAACTGGAGAAAAAAATCCGGAATGTTTTTCTTGTTTGTATTTTTGTGTGTTTGTCCACACGATTCCGGCTAAACCGATACTCCAATTGCGATGAAATTTTATGGAGGCCTTCGAAATCTCTAAACTTAGAACTGCCACGTTTTTGAGCGCAATCGAAAAATTATTACTCATTAAAATCGCAATTTTACGATTTGTTTCGATTTTTAAAACATTTCTTCGACTTATAACACCTACATGCTTTATCCGATTGTTATGATTTTTCACAAAACCTTAATTTTATGAATTTATATATTCGTGTGAAATTTGAGCGCAATCGAAAAATAATTTCTTATGAAAATCGCAATTTTACGCATTTTTCGTTTAAAAAAAATACTTCGACTTATAACATCTACATGCTTTATCCGATTGTAATGATATTTTCACAGAACCTCAATTTTATGAATTTATATATTTGTGTAAAATTTGAGCGCAATCGAAAAATAATTTCTCATGAAAATAGCAATTTTACACTTTTTTCGTTTTAAAAAAACATACGCTCATCCAACATTGCACCTGAAAAAGCGTTTGCGAAGCTTCCTAGTGAATAATTATATTCGTGGTAAATTTGAGCTCAATCAAAAAATTATTTCTCATGAAAATCGCAATTTCTCGCTTTTTTCGTTAATCGAAAAATAATTTCACATGAAAATCGCAATTTTACGATTTTTTCCGTAAAAAAAAAATTCTTCGACTTATAACACCTACATCCTTTATCGGATTTTAATTATTTTTTCACAGAACAACAGAAAATCTGCATAACACATGGTAACTTAATGCACTAATTACGCTCATCCAACAACGCGCCTGAAAAAGCGTTTGTGAAGCTTCCTAGTATATATTCACATTCACATTTCTGCGTGGCCACGCACATTGCTAACGGAACTCGAAAGACAGTTTATTGAGGTATTCCTTATTCCTATACTCTTTACTAGCAGAGCGTTATCAAATAGTCTGATAAAAAGCATTTCTCTCAACTAAACAAAAGAATGTGATGTCAATTTAAAGGTTTCTTTTTTGTGTTGTTCGTGTGAACAGTTTTGTTTGTTTACGATGTCCGACAACAAGTCGATGACAAGCAAACCAGTGCACAAGATTGTTTTTCAACGCCTGTTTAACAAGTTACCTTTTTATAGCTCGATTCTGGAAACAATAAAGTTAGTCAAGAGCCATCCCTAAGTGGAAAGTGCGCATAGATGCACGCTTTACAGGGGTGTACAGCACAAGCACAAAGGTTGCATTATGTGTACGCACAGGCACACCTTTGTTCAAAAGATCCGGCCCAAATATTTGTTGAAGAAAAATTGTCTTATGTATTTTTCTGAATGGTATCTACAACATAACTTATTTCTCGAAGGATACCTGGCTAAGAAATCTTGCCCCTTTCCATGTGATGTGACTATAGGTGGTAATCTCAAGGGCCAACATATCCTCCAACCATTCGCCGTTTATTTGATCGAGAAATACATTGGCAAACCTCGAGTGAAAACTTTCAGTCAGGATTGGTGGTGGTCGGCTTGTCGGATTAAAACCTTCCTCGCTACCAAACGACCTTTCTCCAACTCCATTCGCAACAAAACGTGGTCCTATTCGAAGCTTTCAATAATGTTGGTTATCAAAGCTAATTGTTGTGAACTATGTTAGCACATGTCTGATGAGGCCGGCGGCTGGTCACGGCATGTATCACTCTCCGGGATGCAGTAGGCCCGGCGCACGTGGCGGCAAATCACCTGTTTCTAAAGCTGGAGAAAGGAGACAGATGAAAGATTTCAGATAAAAACAACACTTTTTTTGATAATCAGCATAAAAGGTGCGTTATTATATAACGTTCTTTCTTATAGTAGGTGAGATTGTTACCCTAGTTAAAATGGTAATTTTGTAAATTTTCTAGGTGGAACGTACCATGTGCCCTTTGATTCTGGTAAAAATATCTGCTTCAGTTTTTGTCGTTGACCGATCTATTATCTAACTTTGTTTTCTTACGTTGGACGCAGGTTTTTGCTCAGCAGCTAGCTATACCACCTTTATAGACTTTTATTATTTTTGGATGAGCGAAACGAAGACTTCAATTTGACTTTCTGTTTTTTTGTTGTTTTTTTTTTCACTTACGCTACCCCAAGAAAAATAGCTGGGGTGTTTTGTTTTTTGTTAGTTTTTCTGTCTGTTTGTTCGCATGATACCGGTCAACTGTCATATGCGATCTTGATGGAAATTATAGGGGACCTTCGATTTCTCTGAACTTAGACTTGCCACGTTTTTGGGTACAATCAAAGAAATATTTCTCGTAAATATCGTACTTTTATTACGTTTTTTTTTCTCGATTTTTAGTGCGATATTTTTGTGACATTTGGGCCGATTCTGACCAAACGGGTGGGGCTACAACGTTCATATTTCACATGGACATAAAGGTAATGGTGATGTATTGATTGCTTTTTGAAAGAAAAAGTTGAAAAAATTATCCAGAAACCATATAAATAAAGGTTTTAAATTAAGTTTTTTTAGGTTAATAACAATTAAGAAGTAACACTAGAAACTTGACAACAATCACCTACAATGCGTTCAAAAAACACTTGGTAAGTAAAGAGATCTCACTCAAACTAAAAACTTACAAAAAAACTCATCCATCAACGCGACAAAAAAAACGTTTGCGAAGCTTCTTAGTAATAAAAAACGTGAACCGAAAGAGGGTTAAATTTGTTTTTTTGGATGAGCGAAGCGAAGACTACAATTTCACTGACCCCTAAAAAAATTTAGCTCCAATGTTTTGTTTTTTTTATTGGGTTTTTGTTTGTTTGTTTTTCTGTCTGTTTGTTCGCACTCTACCGGGCAAACGGCATATGCCATCCTGATGAAAATTGGAGGGGACCTTCGAAATCTCTGAACTTAGACCTGCCACGTTTTTAAGTATAATCGAAGAAATATTTCTCACGAATATCGTTCTTTTACGATTTTTTTCGATTTTTAGTGCGATATTTTCATGACATTTGGGCAGATTCTGACCAAACAAGTGGGGCTACAACGTTCATATTTTACATGGACATTAAGGTAATGGTGATGTATTGCTTATTGAAAGAAAAAGTTGAAAAAGTTAGCCAGAATCCATAAAATACAGGTTTTAATGTGAGTTTTTTTTAGGTTTATAATAACAATTAACAAGTACCAATAGAAACTTGACAACAATCACCTACAATGCGTTCAAAAATCACTTGAAGAAGAAAAGAGATTCCACGCAAACTCAGAACTTACAAAAAAGCTCATCCATCAACGCGACTAAAAAAAGCGTTCGCGAAACGGCCTAGTTTAGTTAACAATATACAAAATATTCTCACATGCTATGCTATGCTATCTTGGGTATAAGTAGGGTACGAAAATGACAAAATTTAAGGTTTGGAACACGTTCGATTCTACATAATAGGGAATGTTCCTTAACTTTTTTAAATCACTCCACTTCATTAAGAACTTTATTCCGAATACGTAAAAAATAATGTTTTTTATCATTTAGATAAGTTTTTCTTTTATAAAAGCTAAAAGTTGCACCAATAATAATTGCGGGAAAACCGAGCCACTATACGTTACTATTAGCCAAGGTCCTCTAGATCTCCGCCACCTGGCGGAGGCTCGTCTAACTCGCTCGTGTGGCCACTAGGTTAGGTCGTCGCAACCCATTCCACAATGTATAGCAGCCATATTGGTGACATGCACGAGAAATAGAGGGAATTTAAAAAATCAAAGTGAACGCGCGCCCTAAAACTTGACCACAAAATGACGATGTAGAGGCCAGAAAAGAATCGCGTGCATTTCGAGATAATAAAATTGACAACCCAATAAAAATGAAGCTAGTAATTTGTTGTAATGTAATTAATAAAATTAAATAATATTAAATACCCTATGTTATAGCTTTGGGTTTGTTATAGTGTGATGTGTAGGATATCCATAAGCAATTTATCTTACGATTTTGAAATCTTATTTCTAAAAGCCTGTTTCTGATAATTGGATGAGCGTAGCGAGCGAAGCGAAGATTTCATTTCACTACACAGGAGAAAAAAATCCGGAATGTTTTTTTTTCATTTTTTTCGTATTTTTGTCTGTCAACTAACACGATTTCGGCTAAACCGATACTCCAATTGCGCTGAAATTAATGGAGGCCTTCGAAATCTCTGAACTCAGAACTGCCACGTTTTTGAGCGCAATCGAAAAAAAATTTCTCATGAAAATCGCAATTTTACGATTTTTTTTCAATTTTTAAAAACTTTCTGCGACTTATAACACCTACATGCTTTATCCGATGGAAATGATTTTTTCACAGAACCTTAATTTTATGAATTCATATATTCGTGTGAAATTTGAGCGCAATCGAAAAATTATTTCTTATGAAAATTGCATATTTGTGATTTTTTTAATTTTTAAAACATTCTTTGACATATAACACCTACATGCTTTATTTGATTGTAATAATTTTTCACAGAATCTTAATTTTATAGACTTATATATTCGTGTGAAATTTGATCGCAATCAAACAATTATTTCTCATAATAATTGCAATTTTACGATTTAAACAGCGTTTTGATAAAAATGCTAAGGCTTTTATAATTTTCATTTATTTTTTAAAGTGAAAGGTGTTTTAGATTAATAAAACAATACATCTAAACATTCACTAGACGGATTTTATAATTTTCGTTTTGTTTGATAAATATGATTTTTTCCTTTGCATTGTTGGAAAATGTATGTTTTTTGTAACAAATCTATATTTCCCATATTTTAATTAAAAAACTATAAATCTCATCAAAAATTTGTCTAATAAATTTTTCAGAATAAGACTTGTGAGCATATCAAAAAAGAAATTATACGGAACTTAATTCCTACTAAAAATTATATTAAACTGTAGAAGAAGTAGGAAAAAAATGCTAGAATAAAAGTTTTGAGATAATAGCATTAAAAGTTTATTTATGTTGTTTTTTTGGTAAATTTGAGTGTAATATAGCCTAAAGGTTCAGTTAGTTTATTTTTACATGAATTCACTGGGCCTTTTATAACCTGTTAATCTAGGCTTCTTTAAAATTGACTAAAAATGTTATAAATAACACTCTATACAGCCCTAGATTAGGCCAAATATCAGTACTGGTAAGCCATTTTTCCATGTAAAATAGCATACAGTGCTCAAGAAAAAAAATCATTTTATGCTTTTAGCATTATATCAGCATAAAATAAATTTATGTATTCATTAAATAAAAAAGTAAACTTAAAAGCAATGAAAACAATAATAATGCAAAATTGCTGGTTTTTCATACATTTTCAGTGAAATAACCCCTTAAACAATTACGCTCATCCAACAACGCGCCTGAAAAAGCGTTTGCGAAGCTTCCTAGTTTATTACCAACATGCCTTGTGCCCAAAGCAACACATGTGATAATAATAGTGTCTACACATAATCAAAAACACTAGTAAATGACGGTATTTTTCAAGGTGGCGTGTGAAAAATTACTATGTCGCCGAGAAATGCGAGTTTTAAAGGAAAACGACGACATGTCCAAACATAACCACTATATGACGTTATAGTGGCATTCATCCTGATTACTAACGTGGTATTGAAAGTCGTTGACAGCCTTCAGTGTTTTAGGTAATAAACTCACTAGTATGCAAAGTGCGTGAATAAGTACTAGTAACTACATTCCCCCTCTAGAATTAGGCACCAAGATGGCTTCTAATTCGCTGCTGCGACGACCTAACCTAGAGAGTTAGACGATCCTCCGCTAGGCGGAGATCCAGCAGACCTTGCTATTAGCTAAGGTAATGCCCAACATTGATATTATCATATTAACTGTGTTATCTAGAAGGCGGTGGATCAATCATTGGTCCAAACCAGAGTCGATAAAGAAGTTTCCCCTTTGGGAAGGTCCTCCAACTCCCTATACCGCCCTGGGTTAAATAAAAAGTCGGTTTTTGGCGTTTGGAATCTTACGTTCTGCGCGATTCTGTGTGACAATTCATGGAACTACTTCAATAAAACTACGTCACTTTTCTGATGAATGGCGTGAAATGTCAAAATATTAAATACGATGGAATGTTGGCGAAAGTTTTCGCATAAAGCAAACTCTCTTTATTGATGAGGATATTTCTGACGTACTAGACCTAAGCCTAGGACCTAGGCCGACAAAATGTATTGTTTACCATTTCGATTTGAATGCCAAGGGCGTACTTACGTCTGAAAACTGTATTATGGCCTTGGGCCTAGGCTACACTTACGTCCGTAAGGCTTAAATAACCCATATCTCGATTAATTTCGCACGAAAATGTCAGTGACGCCTGCGCAACACTTTATAGTACAATAATAAATCAAAAGTAAATCGTTTTATAAGGCTAGGACCCTGGGCTAATATAATTGAAATAAAATTGAAGTTTGACGTTTTGTCTGTTGTTTTGTTTATTGCATTGTCACTGCATATCGATAATCTACTGACCGTATTTAGCGTGCAGTGCTTTTATTAGTTTCACATTTGAGCCGCCCTCAGCGCGCAGAGCGTTATAGATTCCGTTTTGACTTGGGAGTAAGGGGACCTCCCCAAAGGGGAAACTTCTTTATCGACTCTGGTCCAAACACATTAAACAACTTTGCGCATTGGTCAACAATGCTCCAGACCCTAATCTTGACGTCACATGCTGTTTGCGCGGGAAATAACAAACTTCAAACTTTGTGCCTCAATAGAACCCACGTCAATATTTGGACTTGGTGGACATTCTCTATCGTAGCCTACATTATCTTCAGAGGATCAAATTGTAACTGAAGGTTTTTAAGGGGTTGCGTTTATTCAATGTATAAAATACAAACTTAAGCGAATTTTGCAAACGTTTTCATCATTTAATGTCAACTTATAAAAAATTTGGGATATTGAACCGATAACTATTATTTTTTTCATTAAATACCACACTTAAAAAAACTTTTAAATAAACACCCAAGCGACGTACTCTAATTGAGATCTAAAAGAAGGGCCAAGCTCATGCACGCTTCTATTTGAGCACTTTGCCCCGTCAATGCACCCTCGAAAATCTTGGGAAATTTGCATTATTGTAACTACTGTTTTGAGTGTAATAGTTTGTGCAAGTTTTTTTGACAAGCTTTGAAATGATGCAGTCACGGGGCAATGTGAATTTATTAATTCAGAATGCGCAACTGCAGAAGATCGAGTATGCCTATGAGCTTGGCCCTTCTTTTAGATCTCAATGCTTTTGAACTTCAAGTCTTGTCTGTCTTTTTACAAATATTTGTATGTGTCGCGTCTCATTTTGAATAAGTTTTATTGTAAAATGAGTGGTTAAAATAGAATAATTTTATCAAAGAAATTTTAACTGCTGTTTTTTACCGACTTCCAATGCAAGCATGTTTAATAGTAAACACGTACATTGTAGATGATTCTTGGGGTATTTGTATAAAGCATGCAAAAGGTTTATATTAAAACCTCGATTTCGATGTCTTCTAGGAAAAATTTGTAAAACTTTTTCTTTCGAAAGTACTCTACAATTATCTTTCTGTCCATGTAAAATTTTAAAATTGTAGACCCACCAGTTTGGGAGGAACTAACATCATAACACTGAAAGTGATTTTGAGCGTGATTCAACTTTCAACCCAGTTTTTCACCCAAATGGAATGTTCTTACACCAACCAAATTTGGCATGTGTTATCAAGAACCTAAATCACCCTGGATAATGTTAGTATTCAAGTTCATGACACGCCTCATCATTACGGCTGGGTGACACCTCAACTCGTCTTGCTTTATTGAGCGAGCGTCTCCACTTGATTCTTATGGCTCGAATGTCTGTTTTTTTCTGTTTTTTTTTTGTTACTGCTTCGGTACAGGTCGCACCGTTTCTCTGATCGACCTGAAATTTTGCACACATGTACATACCACCTAGGCGGGTTGCTGTATAGTTTTTTTTTAACAAAATCCGATCGTTGGTTATAAAAAATAAAATAAAATAATAATAAAAAAAAAAATTACCGATCGTTATGAAATTTTGCAGGGTCAATAAGTACAACATTCTCTCCTTTTTTCCAAATTTTCAGTTAAATCGGTCAAGAACTTAAAGACTTATTGGTAATCATATTTCGAAAAATGATGTTAAAAAATGAAGGAGGCAGTGAAGATACAAAGATACACTTTAGAAGGCATGACGTGAATTAGTACAATGCAAAGATGTTGGAATAGTATATAGTGTACAACCCGGTTCTTTCTCTATGGTGTACAATGTCAATATCCAGTTAGGCCTACACTGTGTGGTGGGCCTTATGGGAATGTCGTACTCGGGTCATGTTGCACGTACCGGTGCTCGCTCAACAACGCGTCCAGCTGAGCGTTTTCCTAGTAAGGTATGAACGCACCGCGGGGTGACTGTGACCCCTAGCGGCGCCCTAGATAATTCTTATTTTATATAATGTTCACAATGTCCCTTGAAATTATCCGAAACGTAAAAACGATTGCAAAAAGTCAACAAATAACTAATAGCTTTATAAAATTTATGTGTTTCAAACGCTTATTATTTTTTTATGTATGCTCACCAATAGAATAATTAATGTATTATTAACCTATAATTGAGCGAGCGTAGCGAGCGTCTCCACTTGATTCTTATGGCTCGAATGTCTGTTTTTTTTTTCTGTTACTGCTTCGGTACAGGTCGCACCGTTTCTCTGATCGACCTGAAATTTTGCACACATGTACATACCACCTATGCGGGTTGCTGTATAGTTTTTGAACAAAATCCGATCGTTGGTTATAAAAAAAAAAAAAAATTCCGATCGTTATGAAATTTTGCAGGGTCAATAAGTACAACATTCTCTGCTATATTTTACAAATTTTCAGCTAAATCGGTCAAGACCTTAAGTAGTGTAGATAGAAATAACATTTTAACAAAAGTAACGTTACCATGGCAACGAAAAGTCTCACTATGCACTGCCACCTAGAAGTAACTAAAATACTATAGAGGAAGCAGTGTATTATTTGTTATCTTAAAATAGTTTTCCCAAAGAAATGATGTCAAGGTCCTCTAGATGGCGGTGGATTTTATCCATTCTCTCCTATTTTACAAATTTTCAGCTAAATCGGTCAAGACCTTAAAGACTTATTGGTATATAACATTATGGGAATGTCGTACTCGGGTCGTGTTGCACGTACCGGTGCTCGCTCAACAACGCGACGGGACTCTAGCGTTTTCCTAGTATTCATAAAGTTAAATTGTCTCTGTAGTTGGATGAAGAGAGTGAGAAGACGGTCTATTGTCTATCCCTGAGTCAGTCTCCATGCAATCTAGTTAGCAGGCGAGGAATGCTCGTGGTCTACGAGCAGAACTGATTGTCTAACCGGGCGCGACATTGTTTCCATCCGATCGCACATTGTTGCATTGAACCGACGCGCTTACGCCTCCTTGGTGGGCCTAGTGGATCCACGATTCCAGCCAACCAAGCGCCCAGAAATATCTTAAGTGTTCCTATGCGCCCAGAAATCTCTTAGTGTTCTTGTGCGCCCAGAAATATATCTTAGTGTTCCTATGCGCCCAGAAATATCTTAGTGATTCTACGCTCCCAGAAATATCACAGAGTTCCTACGCGCCCAGAGATATCAGAGTTCCTATGCGTCGTCGAGTATCTTCTAATGGTCCTACGCCCCTAGTTCTCCAAAGCAGTGAGAAAGTATTTTCAACTCTGCAGAAACAATCTGACACACTTGATTACAGGCCTACTCATTAACAAGTGCTATACAAGACTATTCAAAAGAAAATATAAGATCAATAATAGTAAAAAAGAGAATTAAAAAATGTGACATCTGAAAATCTTTATATGCGTTTTTATAGTATTCAAGAGTTTTTATTAAGATTCACACTACTTTCTATTCATTTTCGTAAACAAATCTCAGTCAGTGCTATCAGTAAGAAATGTTATTTATTTATTTATTCAACTGTACACAAATACAGCCATATGCCATTTCATTGTGCGCAGTTAACATAATAACGTTACTAACTTAAACTAAACATCATAACACAGAAGAATTACAGGGCCCATGAATAATGAATGATACGTAATAGCAAAAACAGAACAACAACAGCAAATTGCAAAATTAACTAGGCCTGGCTAATAAGAGGTTTTACGTGAGTTATGAACTGGCGATGTGTTGAAAAAATGTCGAGGGTGGTTGTGGCAAGTGAATATTGTAGATGAAGGGTAGCCGGTAGGAGAGGGGATCAACTATAAATCCATATTGGCTTTGAACGAAAAGATGAAAAAACTCGTCGCACTTAGTAAATATTAATATATAAATAAGTAATAAAATAATTAATAAGGTAAATGTAAAGGGTAAAAACAGTGGTCCAAAGGAAGCATCACGCTTGGCACCGAAGACAATACCTAATCTTAGTATGGCCGGTTCGGGATAGGTTGAAAACCATGACATATAATGTTGTTACTTTATAAGATGATAAACTTTTTAACAGGTTATTCTAAAAGATATCACCTTATAATTAGATAAAACTACGGCTAAGACAAGCAACACCAAGCAGTAGGACTAAGGGCTAAAACTAAATACTTACAAGCCTCAACACATCATTCAGAACAACAAGACGATTAAAGTAATGTGCTTTTATTATCTTCTATCATTATAATCAACAACCAGACAATTTTCAAAGATGGTGTACAGAACGTGAGTACAGATTTAACCTTAAGAATTGTCGGAATTCTTCTCTAATGTTATATTATTTGTGTGTTTGAAGGCTGCAGTAAATCATGCAATTTGATTTGCTAACCTTGTACTGGGTGTGCACAGCTCATGTCAAATACGGGTGATTTGAAAATAAACAATGCTTCTGGATGTGCACAAAGAACTAAACTGTAGGTTGTGTTGACATGGTACTACACAGGAAAATTAATTTAGAAGCTAGGCTTCCGTAAATAATTGCTAGTCACCGAGACAAAATGACATGTTTTCTGCTGGATTTATCCCATAAAAACAACAATTGTTTACGCTACGGCAAACTACTCTTCTGTGGTGCAACCATCGCAGCGAACTCAGGAACCCCTCAATTCTCCTGCATGGCTATAGTGATATCGGAACCACATATAAAAATTGGGGTTTGGGCCCGGCTATTAGTGCTGAATAAACATATAGTGAACTTTTTAAACGTGATAAATGTATTTTTCAAATAAAATGTGTTATTAGAAGTTTTATTCTTGAGCAATTGCGATTTAATAAAACCAAGAATGCCCAGCCTGCATAGATGTCGTATCGAAACTGCATTGCATTTAACTATAATGTTGCACATTGTTAGCTTTTGCATACTTTTAATGAGTTCATTTCACCTTAAATGACATGACTTTCTGTCACAAGCGTAACAACACCAGAAAATGCAGATAGCATTCCTTTAATTGGCACTTGATAGCAGTGACTTATTAGTGAAATTGATTGATACTTGTTCGTGGCCCTAGTAAAATGTGTGCAAGTTATACTGTGTATTCAACGAAAATTCATAAAACTAGGACAGTACGACGATACTTTGTTAACTCAATGTTGAGTGTAGGCCTACTCGCGCACCTCTAGTAATAATCAATGTGTATAATATTATTGATTTGTTTGCGATACGTAATCAAATTGTATTGTGTTCAGTTAATTAATAATTCAGAAGACAGTATTGATTGTCTATATCTGTGTATAGCATCACTTGTACTCGTATATTTCTGTGTCCTGGAATTAAATTGTAAATGAATCAAATTGAAGAAAATAATTCCTCTTCCTGGGAGAATTACAAGCCAGAATCCTGAAACTTGATGTAAACTGCTTGAAGATTCTCATTACATTATCATCATGTCTGGGACGCCATTTCCTTCTAATCCCTCTTCCTGGGAGTTTTACAAGCAAGAATCCTGAAACTTGATGTAAACATAACAAATACGCACTTTTGACGTGCGGGTGAGCCGTGAAAAACTACACTCTGCATATTACTCTATGCTGTAAATTTTCGTTCAGTGCACTTTCTATCTAGAAAGTTGATTTATTTATTTGTGAAATAGTCTGATGCATATTTAAAAAGATATCATGTAGAAATCCTAACAGTAGTTTTTTGTCAATTGAAGATGAGAAAAGTTATAATCTTTGATATTTTTTTCATGTATAATACGTACATCGATATACCAAATTTACGGATGTGTCTAAACATTCGAGATAATCACCATGAGAAGAAATGATATGTTTGCTACATATTATTCTAAAGGTTTTGTCCAAATGTCGAATGGAAACAAAGTTATAGCGTGATAAGTGTTGCGCCGTTCAGCAGGCGTCAACTTGCAAAATGAGGATTTATCCCACCTTCTCGTCACGTGACTTAGCGCTCCGCCCATCACCAGTCGTCAATTACAAGCAAGAATCCTGAAACTTGATGTAAACTGCTTGGATATTCTCATTACATTAACATCACGTCTGGGACGCCATTTCCTTCTAATCCCTCTTCCTGGGAGAATTACAAGCAAGAATCCTGAAACTTGATGTAAACTGCTTGAAGATTCTCATTACATTATCATACTTCTGGACGCCATTTCCTTCTAACCCCTCCTCCTGGGAGAATTACAAGCAAGAATCCTGAAACTTGATGTAAACTGCTTGGAGATTCTCATTACATTATCATCATGTCTGGGACGCCATTTCCTTCTAATCCCTCTTCCTGGGAGAATTACAAGCAAGAATCCTGAAACTTGATGTAAACTGCTTGGAGATTCTCATTACATTATCATTACTTCTGGGACGCCATTTCCTTCTAATCCCTCTTCCTGGGAGTTACAAGCAAGAATCTTGAAACTTGATGTAAACTGCTTGGAGATTCTCATTACATTATCATCACGTCTGGGACGCCATTTTCTTTGTTTGCACCTTGCGTAATTACGTATTCCGCCTGGTGTATGTCTTCCGGCCATGCAGTGTTGAGAAGCCGTTGTTTTCTCAGGAGACCAGTCCATGCAGTCTACCATTGGAAAACCTTGGAAATACCTTACTATATACACCATGTGGTCGCCCGTATGTTGCGGACAGGACAATTGTGAAGGGAGGACTCAATCCCTTACATTCATAATATAACGACTCAGAAAACCCCCAGGAAAAACCTTCAGTCAGGATTGCCGTTCTCGACGGGATTTGAACCCGGGACCTCCCGAATCGAGCCAGCTCTGTCGAATAACAAATTGATGTAATTGCAACGTATCGTTCGATTGGACGCAACTTCGTGTATGCCACGTCGTCACGATTAGCCGGTTTGCCCCACCGTGCACTGACCATGATCACCGCTGAAGCTTGGAATTAAGTCGAACAATTAACAGATGGCTTGGGTGCCGCCCACCCTAAAAGCCTATTCTGCAGTCTATGGGAAGCTGTTCTTATAATTAACTTATTATTCTATTGTGCCAAGCATGTGACACAGGTGGCCCCGTAGCCTGTAATCAGGTGCTATAGAAAGGAGCTCGAATAGGAACCACAAGATTATGTGTTAGAGGAATCTTCACAATATAATTGCTTTCATTTATTAAATGTGTGTTTTTAGCCCGGTCTATTATTAACCTGAAGAATGACATAAACCTAAACTGCATCACATATGGCACATATTAAACGTGTTTCCAAACACTAATTATTAGAAGAATTAGAAACAGTTTGATAGAGTCTTGAATAACAACAGCTGCTCGATTCTTTAAACCCATTGTTTTAGATGGTAAAATATTCAAAATCGCTTTTTTAATACACACGAAAAACATACTTGTAAAGCCGCTCCTGTGTGGTCAAGAATATAGCATAGAATTAGGGGGTTCCACACAAAGAAACATTTGTTTTTTGACTAAGTGTATTTTTATTACTTCTCCCAAAACCACTATGGGGCGCAGCTACGGGTCAGGCAGCCGAGCTGTACCTAACGAAATTGACATGCAACAATAATAAAAGCTAACTCCTGTCGCATGAAAGGGCTTGTGTTTATTTAGTTATTTTCTGTGCTGCTTTGAGCGATGCACATGGGGGTAATCCGGGCACCACAGTGCATGGAAGACTGTATCGAGCGAACGAAACAATGAACATTTCTCTTCTCGACCATACCAACAAATGACGTCAAGTTGACTCGACTGATTTTTGTGATGTTTTTTTTAATTCGACTTATGTTCCTCATCAGACTATGAGAAAAACAATTGCTCTAATTTGTGAAATAAAAATGTGAAAAGTGAATGTCAAACAGATTGAATATCAGCTTTAGGGAAAAATTAATGTTACGCGTTATAGCGTATCCATATATACACCTGTCTTAACGCAAAACATTATTTTGCAATTGTAAAATAATTGCGCAAAGTATATAATTTAATGGAAACAATATGATCAGTAATTCAGAGAAACCTATAGTTCATTCTCTTTTAAAATGTATATCCCATAATATTTGCTTTTCAAACTACCGATTTAAGCTTTATGGATGTGTTTGTAGAAAAGGCTTTCAAAACAAATTCTCTACTTTAAAAATTAAATAAAGCAACATTCAGAAGAAAGACGTGTTTTCTTGTGGCAAATCTGCCAGAACTCTGGCTAAACATGAGGTGGGTACAGAAGATTTGTGCATAATATTGAGAAGATTTGTGCATAATACTGAGTTGTCCCGCAACCTATCCGTGCAATTAAATCTATAGAATTCAGTGACCTAATGAGACCAAAGATGCAATTATGCTTTTAATTATTTCCTCCCTGACCCAAGTTAGGCTGGAAACAGGAGCAAGTAAATAAATATACAAAATTCAAATGATACACGAGGAAAGCCCACGAACCCCCGCGCGTAGATGGGCTGCTTTAAACAAAGTTTTTAGAAAATAAACAAAACTACAATATGGTACGTTACATTTACATATTACAAGACAAGAACTGAATAAGACAGCAATGATAATAGAAAATACAATGATACAAATGATAAATAATTGATTCTCCTAAAATAAAATAAATTAGTAGGGTTATTAGCCATGATTTGATTCAAACTTTGGCTATAGGGAAGTGTGCATGACGCGCACTATGATGTCACCTGCATGGAGGTTTTGCTTTTGTTCCAAGGCATTTCAACAAAAACGTAATTTTCCGGAACCAGCCGTAACAGTCAATCTACTTTTTACTACTAAGATTCTTCCACGTAAATTATTACACATAGATTTTGATGGAATTAGGGCTAGTTGAGCACCTGCCGTGTATAGTTCAGGTGCATGGACTTTTTGTCACTCAAAGTAAGCATGTACGTTTACCCTCTGAGCCGGCAGGCGTTTACTACGGCAGAGGTTTGCAACATGCATTTGTGATGGAAATAATATTTTGAATAATTTTCACCCCCGATTCACCGCTTAAGGATAAAAGCGTAAAATAAAAACAAAAACTTGCATATTTTGTTTTCACAAGAACTGCTATAAGAAGAAAGTCCTTTGGAAGATCCAAATTCAGAAATTCATATAAAAATCAAAGGTAAAAAATACACAACTATATAGGCCTACAAACGATATTTCAATAATACTATCAACGAAACTTTTGCTGAATTAAAGACATCTTTTTATACGATCAGTGCAGATATTTTTATGTTATTCCTGGAAATGAATGTCAAACTTTTTATACCATTGCCCCCCCCCCCCCCCCCACCCCCCACAACTTAAACGAAATAAGGATTACTTATTATTATTCATTATTTATTTTCACGAATCAAAAAGGTACACACAGGCCTAGTGATGTTAATTGTTGAGAGGTCTTGGCCCCACAGCAAGTTGTGCCTGATGATTCCCTTCTTCACAACTAACTAAATATATAATATAATCGTAGAGGAATGTATGTTCAATTGAAGACATAACAGGCATAGAACACTTGGAAAACGAGAGTTCTATACAAACATAAGGCTACCCAGACAAGATCCTCAAGGTACACATAGGCCTAGTCATTATCGTGGTAAAAAATGTAAAAATTTTAAACTCAAAATCATTTTAAAAAATTACTTAGCCATTGACTTTTTATAGTTCTCAAAATGAACCAATTCAATGGCCAAGTAATTATTTTATGATTTTGAGTTTAAAGTTTTTACTTTTTTTACCACGAAAATGGTTGGCTTGGCGCTCGTCAACAGGCGAAATGATCTTACTTCTTTTTAATGCGAAACTAGGGAGAAAGATTGAAATGCTTGGCCAACTTCTATATCTCACAGCATTCACAGCCGAAGAATTTGGAAGGAGAGCTTGGCTGCCGTTTTTTACAAATTTTTGTATTTGGGGGGATATATATATACATATACAAAATGCATGTATGCATGTATACAATAATGCAATGCCTAGGCGTCAGTTACTTTATTCTTTTCTTACTAAAGTATTTTGGATAGCTATAGAGGCTTATGCATTTTGCAAGATTGTTCATTGGTCTTATGGTCTTATGGTCGATAGGCCTGCATGGTACGCATTCTTGCACGAGAAGAAAGCATTATAATCCGGCAATAGAAAAATCCCATTTCGGCGACAAGAAAGGTAGTATAGTTATTTTATCTTAAGCCATTAATTAAAAAGAGAAAACTGATTCTTTATTACCTTATCAGAAAATCAATCAAATTATGCAAATTAACTATTACAAATTCATAAATGTATAAGCTATATCGTCAGCAGAGTGTAAATATATGGAGCTAATAATTCATTTTCTCCACAATTTCATTGTTCTCTAGCGACCAATAGTTAGGTTTCTTCAGTATAGACGAACTGTTGCCCCTTCATGTAGCGTAACAATTGCTAGCGTAACCTGATCTTATCACCGTCTTGGCCAATGAGAACGCATCTGTTGCCACGCCGCGCGACCTGCCCTCATCAGTAAACATTATGCAAGCAGAGATTGTACGTGGTAATTAAAAGTCGGGGTGTTCCGATATTCGTCTAACTAATTGTCATATTTTCACATGATATGCCAAACGCGTGATACAGTTAGGGGTCATAAGTCCACAAAGTTTATACCAGGGCAAACGGAAATCATTAGAAATTCGGGTTGGAAGTTGATGAGAGCGTCAAGAACTGAGTCGCGCATGCAGCATTGTCTTCGTCTACGCGAGCCTTGCAGTTGTTTCCGGATGTGAAACAATGCTGTGTATTCTTGATTGGATTTGTGTCTCACAAGTCCTCATCAGTCCGTACTGTGACGAGTTTCTTGCTGGCCTTGTTTTACCTAGATCGACACAACCCACTCGTTACAATAATATGTCGACTTATATTCAAATATATCTTTTATTAAAGTCACATTCATTTAATTATACTCAATAAGTGTGAACTCTTGTAGATTTTGTCTTTGAATATGTGTGAATTCGTTTGTAGATTCCCTTCAAGATTCAATAAGTTTAAACACTTTTATATGTTCTCTCTTCACATTTATTTTATTATTTTCCATGAGAGAGAACTCTAGTGGATTTTCTTTTCGCAATCAGTTTGTTATATTTAATAAGTGTAAACACTTTTGTATATGACATTTTTTATTTATCGGGTTGTTTCGTAGCGGCGGTAGTGATATCTTTCTGTCGACGTTTCGAAGACCATGTTGTCTTCTTCTTCTTCAGGACTTAAGAAGGAATAAGTTGAAACACTTTTGTATGTTCTCTCTTCACAATTATTTTATTATTTTCCATAAGACAGAACTCTTGTGGGTTTTCTCTTCGCAATCAGTTTGTTATATTAAATAATTGTAAACGCTTTTCTATATATGTTCTCTCTTCACAAATATTTTATCTTATTCACACGTGTAAAAATTTATCATTTACTTACACATGCAATATGTCTCGGCACCTTAGTACAATGTTCTATTTACATTATTATATTAGACAATCAATTCAACAAGCAACACGAATAGGTTATATTGTATACGGGAGTAACCAAAAATGGGATAGACGCTAATTAATGAACAGACTGCCGAAGAACATCCAAATAAAATCTCATCCTGCAAAATTGACTCGTTCGATGTCGTTCACGTTGGCATATGCGATCGCGCGCATGACTGTGGGTTTGATTCCTTGTCTTCTATCACCCTCATATACTCATAGCCTCCTCATCTTGAATCCGTTGGTGGAGGTGCCGAGACGGCGCGTAGAAATGATTTCAAAGTTGAGTTGGGAATTTTTGTGGGGTGGGCAAATTTATTATCAGATTTCGTGGGAAGCAGCTGGGGTCTGCACTCACAATCGAAAAGGTAGAAAATTCGACCCCTAGGGGGATATCACCTGTTCGACCCCTGTTTTTAGAGGGTCGACCATTCGACCCCCTCGAAAACAAGGTATAATAATCGACCGCTATAAGGCGAATAAATGAACTCGTAGGGGTAGATTAATCCCACTCTAGAGTAAGGTTATTGTTACCTATATGTTCTAAAATAATGCCCTTTCAGCGATTATTATCGACCCGTAAGGGTAGATTAAGCGCACTCTAGAGTGGGGTTATTGTCACCTATAGGTTCTTAAATAAGGCCTTTTAAGAGAGTATTATCGACCCGTAGGGGTAGATTAACCCCAATCTCGATAGACCTCCAAGAAGATTATTTCGTCTTGTAAGGGTCGATTTTATTACCCCTGATGTAAGCAAAAATTTCGACCCGTCCGATTTCTACTTTAGTCTTCAGGTTGAAATTTCGGCTCCTGTAGTGGGATTAATGGAACCTTACAATTATTTACTTTATTAATTAAACAGTGATGATGAATGTTCCTGTAAGAAAGACATGCATCATTGAATAGCCAGTAGAATGATTAATATTACATATAAATTTCATAATGCTAAAATCTCGGAATTCAGCGAGGCTCGAACCTGGGACACCTGGAGAAAGAGTATACACTGTCCTAGTCATTAAACCCAATACACCAAGACACTATATAACTGAAGCGCGTCTGTAGTGATACACCTCAAGATGCCTACAGGGTTGGCTTTGGTCGCTTTGATTTAAAGTCCTCCACTGAAAATCAGTTACATAACTGAGTGGATAGACTCTAAATACAATTTATTTATTATTTATTTATTTATGCCTGCAGTTAGTTAGTAATCAACCTTCGAGGTATATATTTCGACCAGAGACGGTTGAGTTTTCCCATCTCAGAGGTGTTATTAGTTCGACCCACAGAGTGATATCTATCTACCCTTAGAGGTATATTATTCTTCCCCTAGGCGACGAACAGATACACCTCAAGATGTGATTATTATGCCCGCAGTTAGTTAGTAATCAACCTATGAGGTATATATTTCGACCAGAGACGGTTGAGTTTTCACCTCTCAGAGGTCGTATTTGTTCGACCCACAGAGTGGTATCTATCTACACTTAAAGGTATATTATTCTTCCCCTAGGGGTCGAACAGATACACCTCAAGATGTGATTATTATGCCCGCAGTTAGTTAGTAATCAACCTATGAGGTATATATTTCGACCAGAGACGGTTGCGTTTTCACCTCTCAGAGGTTGTATTTGTTCGACCCGCAAAGTGATATTTATCGACTCTTAGAGGTATATTATTCTTCCCCAAGGAGACGAACAGATACACCTCAAGATGTGATTATTATGCCCGCAGTTAGTTAGTAATCAACCTATGAGGTATATATTTCGACCAGAGACGGCTGAGTTTTCACCTCTCAGAGGTCGTATTATTTCGACCCGCAAAGTGATATTTATCGACTCTTAAAGGTATATTATTCTACCCCTTGGAGAATAATTTTATTCCTCTACTGGTTTAATATTATCTCTATTTGAATTCATTTATTACCTTTGAGAGTTCAAATTTCGAACTCTATTGGCATGTTTTTAACTTTCCATGGGTCTATTATTTAGGCTTTCAAGGGCGTGTATTTATCCGATTCTCGGTCGAATATCTCCACTTAGAGGTCGATGAATATACCTCCAAGGGAAGATTTTTGTCATGTTAGAGGTATTTCCCATTATCTACCCCTACAGGTAGTTCTTGGTTGATTTGGGTTCAATATTATACCTTTTTAGGAAATTCGCCTGTCTGAGGAACATTTTTCGACCCTTAGTTACCCTTTCTTACCCCATTCTACCAACTTATACCCTTGGGTAGAATTTTCAACCCGTACTTACCCCGATCGACCCCATAATCGACCCCTTTCGACCTTTTTCATTCTGAGTGTGGGGCGAAGCGTCACCACATACTACAGTTATTTCGTCATGTTTTAACTGCACTCGGACTCTGTAAACGATGTTTTATATACAGCAACTATCTGCGATCTAAAAACTCAATAAATAAACGTAAAGTGGCCAGTTTTCGTAAACTTTAACGTAATTTTTTATGTAATGACGAAGCATACAGCCAAACATATTGTTTTACCAAAGTGACTGTCGAATTGAATATTGTGTGCATATTTACTTCGGTAATTCTGGGGTTCACATTTAACTCACATTAGTTTTGCCCCCCCTCCCCCCCGGTTCCAACGCCACTGGTGCCGAGTACAGATTGAACCGAAGTTCACCAAACACATTTTGTATCATCCATGTTGACGGGCAATGTCGCAGTCGGGCGGACGTACATATAGAAAATATGAATTCACTTGTATTGTTCTTTACAATAATTACTCATTCAATGATTATGTACCTATAAGAAGTTTATCGTTATATATTACAACGTTGTATTTATAAATAATATATTTGGTGGAGGTGCCGGGTTAACTGAAATATTTCCTTGGGTGAGTTAAGAGTCCTTGCTGAAGGGCAATGAAGATCGTTTCGCGAACGCTTTTTCCAGTCGCGTTGATGGATGAGCTTTTTTAAAATATTTCTGTCCAATGATTACGTTTTTAAGTGGTTCCATTCCATTCCATTCCAGAATGAAAAATTGAGGAAAAAAATCGTAAAAGTAGGGCCTACGATTTCTATGAGAAATATTTCTTCAAATGTCGATAAAATCATAACATATAATTTCAGTGATTTTAAACGTTCCCCTACAGTTTTATCAAGATCGGAGTGGCCGTTTGCCAAATATCACGAAAAAACCTCATAAAAAAAGAAAAAAATCGTAAAAGTACGATAATCATAAGAAATATTTGATCGAATTGTACCCAAAAACGTGCCAAGTTTAAGTTCAGAGATTTCGAAGGTCCCCCCAAATTTTCATCAAGATCACATGTGCCGTTTGCCCGGTAGAGCGCGAACAAACAGACAAAAATACAAACAAACAAAAAAAACACCAGAGCTAATTTTTTGGGAGTGTCAGTGAAATTGAAGTCTTCGCTTCGCTCATCCAACAACTCATGTCAATCAGAGCTCAGATTCGGATTTTATCGTGAGACTTGACACTCAAACGAACAGTCATCAGAGAGACAAGGATGAAGTCATACGGCCACAAAAATTGTGCACATACAAGCGCTTTGAATATATGCCTAATAAATGTGAACTTTTAAGTTTTCGTTTCCCAACGTTGTATTCATCTCAATAATAGTAAACTGTTTTGTATTTTCCCTTCAGAATAATGTTTACTTATATTCAATAAGTCATGAAATTTTGCAAAATTTTATCTTCAGAATCGTTAATTGAACCTACTTAGGGAAAAGGTTTGGATATGAAGTCCGTCCGTCTGTGCGTGATTCACGTCTCACGATAGATAGGATGGTAGCATTTCTTTATGGTAGAGGCGCCGAGCTAACTGGAGTCTTCATCTCCAGGGTCACCGAAAACATTCTCAATGTATAACAACCTTCTTCAAGGGCAATGTTCTCAATCATTACTCCATAGTTAATTTTTTTAATTTGACTTTCTTAAAAATTCTGTGAACATGATGTTTTCTCTTTAGAATCATTCCTATATAGCAACCTATAAGAGGTCCGTTAACTCCCCCCCCCATACATTGGAATTTTAAAAAATTGAACATGTCCACGTTTTGAGCTCGTTTTGTGCTGAAATGTGTCGTATAGTTAAATCGTTTTGAGCAGCTACAGATTAGTAGTTAAAACCACTTGAATGTTCGAGGAGGGGGGGGGGGGGGCAAATTTATTAGCAGATTTCGTGGGCGGCAAGTTAATGGCTAGCGTCACCCCCATCCCCCACATTGGAATTTAAAAAATGTGAACATGTCCACGTTTTGTGCTCGTTTTGTGCCGTAGTTAAATTGGTTTGAGCAGCTACGGAGCAGAAATCGAGTTAGCCCCCCCCCACCCCCCCACCCCACATTGAAGTGGCTTTATTTTCTAATCCGTAGCTGCTCAAAACGATTTAACTACGGCATATTTCAGCACAAAACGAGAACATGTTCACATTTTGGAAATTCCAATGTGGGGGGGGGGGGGGGGGGGGCTAGAATGGACCTAAAAAAGGGTGAACTCTTTTTCGTAGTGCTCTAAATATCATCCTTCCGGGCCTGAACCCAGTAAGTCGAATCCGTGACTAAGTTTGCATGCGTTGTTTATTCATACAGAAATCGTTGTGAAATGACTGGTAATCAACCAATCGCACGATTCCTATAACCCGATATGCTATGCTCGTACTCTCAGGGCTCAGGCTCTTCAATCATTTTCTACAAAAACAGTGACGCTAATTTTTGTTAAAAATTCATTCGTGCGAGTTGGTTCTTAAAGAATTGTTTCATATCAGCAATTAGCATTGAATAGGCCTTTAGGGTACCCCTGTAAAGCGAGCCCTGCATGCTCGCCCGGCCAGCACGGAGAGCACATTATTCCATACTATTGGATTTTGTCTATGTAAATTAGTAAAGAACACAAATTTCGTGTGGTGGAGGGGCGGGCTTGTGCAACCGTGCTACCGGGGACTTAGATCTACCTGCAAATGACCGCCCCTCCGCCGGGCTATTGGTGCTCGCGCGGTCAGGCGCAGGAAGCGAGCACAGCCGTAGCCAATAGCCTTGTATCCTCCGCGAAGGTGGGCACCAATTATACCTACCAGCCGCGCTAATACCTATCCTACAAACATTTCAGGAGGAATTCCTAGGAAAAAATAAATTCAGTAATAAAATTATTTATATACAATTACGAATATTCTATACGGGTTTTAAAAATACAGACGTAGCCTATGTATAAGCTTGGATTTATAGTTTCAGTCAGTAAGTGATTACGGTGTAATTTTAATGAAAATCTCGGTTTCGAGGTACAAGCCTGAGTGTTGAAGGCTTGGTGGTTGGTGGTGCCTCGAGTTCGGCTTATGCCCCCAGCCGCACCATCATGTACACGCACAGCAAGGCGTTTCCTTTGCACACGCACTTTAACATTGCGATTTTTATTATATAGTCTATGTTCAATTTCAACTGTTTCCTTCCTCATGATAACAGCACAATTATAAGGCTGAGGGGGGCAAGATAAGTGACCCCCACTTTCCTGAAACGCAAATATTCGACAATACCCCCAATATATGCAAATCACTGTTTTACAAAGTTCTTTCAGATCTATCTATACGGGAAAATCATAGCTCGGCTACAACGAAATGCAGTTTTATACACGATCTTCTATCTCGCTCTAGGGTCTACATCATGTGTTCATAAAATAGTCTGGTTTAGTTTACAATAGAAATCGAGGTGTAAACAGTTCAAATAACATATAGGATGTGTGTCTGGCGGCGCAACGGGGGTGCCTGGGGGGCACTTGCCAACCAAAAAATGGCTTGCCCCCCAACCCCCCCACGTTTCAAATGCCTGCCGCACGTCGTGTAACATTACTAAAATTAAATCATCAAATCACAAATTAAATGTAACAAACTGCACATATTTGTGTTCATTTAACCAGGTGTTTATCCTTCATAAACAAAATGTTAATCCCTAGAATTACCATTTTTCAGTTTAAACATGACGGAATAACTGTAGTAATGGTAAAAATCGAAAGGCCACAACCGGCTGGGGCTTCACCCCAGACCCCAGCTGCCCAAGACTGATTGCCCCCCCACTTTATTCCCTTGCCCATTCGTAGCTACTTCACAACTTCATCTCTCTCTAGCTGTATGTCTACAAATATTCACCTCTCTGGATGTATGTCTACAAAATATGTCCACCTCCTGGATGTATGTCTACAAAATATGTTCACCTCTCTGGATGTATGTCTACAAAATGTGTTCACCTCTCTGAATGTATGTCTACAAAATTTGTTCACCTCTCTGGATGTATGTCTACAACATTTTGTTCACCTGTCTGGATGTATGTCTACAAATGTTCACCTCTCTGGATGTATGTCTACAAAATATGTTCACCTCTCTGGATGTATGTCTTTAACATTTTGTTCACCTGTCTGAATGTATGTCTACAAATGTTCACCTCTCTAGATGTATGTCTACAAAATATGTTCACCTCTCTGGATGTATGTCTACAACATTTTGTTCACCTGTCTGGATGTATGTCTACAAATGTTCACCTCTCTGGATGTATGTCTACAAAATATGTTCACCTCTCTGGATGTATGTCTACAACATATGTTCACCTCTCTGGATGTATGTCTACAACATATGTTCACCTCTCTGAATGTATGTCTACAAATTGTTCACCTCTCTGGATGTATGTCTACAAATATGTTCACCTCTCTGGATGTATGTCTACTAAATGTGTTCACCTCACTGGATGTATGTCTACAAATGTCCACCTCACTGGATGTATGTCTACAAATGTTTCACCCTTCTGGGGATGTTGTCTACAACATATGTTCACCTCTCTGAATGTATGTCTACAACATATGTTCACCTCTCTGGATGTATGTCTACAAAATGTGTTCACCTCTCTGGATATATGTCTAAAATGTTCTCCGCTCTGGATGTATGTCTACAAAATCTGTTCACCTCTCTGGATGTATGTCTACAAAATATGTTCACCATATCTCTTTGGATGTTTGTCTTCAAAATGTTCATCTTTTTTTAAATGTTTGACTATAAATGTTCATATCTCTGTGGAAGTCTGTCTTTGAATCTTCATCTCTCTGTGGATGTCTGTCTACAAATGTTCATCTCTCTGTGGATGTCTGTCTACAAATTTTCATTTTTTTTATATCTGACAAAAAATGTTTATCTCTCTGTGGATGTCTGTCTAAAAATGTTCATCTCCCTGTGGATGTCTGTCTACAAAATGTTTATCTCTCCGTGAAAATCCGTCTACAAATGTTCATCTCTCTGTGGATGTCTGTCTGCATAATGTTCATCTCTCTGTGGATGTCTGTCTACAAACGTTAATATCTCTGTGGATGTCTGTCTACAAAGTTAATCTCTCTCTTTGCGGATATCTGGCTGGTTCATCTCTCTTTGGATTCAGTTTGAAGTTTGATACAAAGATTCAAGCAACTTTCTGTCAAATAACTTACATTTTTTATATGTTTGTTGTTAATATAATTCTAGATTTTGGTTTATTTGGTCACAACCGTTAGATTACAATGGTCAACTCTAGCCTAGCTAGAGGATATGGGGAGTGAGGACAGAACCATGCTGTCAGAACCTACCATGGGCTAGGCAGGTGGGGTGGGGTTTTCATGTCACCGGCCAGACCTCGCCTCTACTTTCGGTGAGTAAAATACTTAGATACATACTAGCCGATATTTGCGAGAAGGACTTTTTCTGTAACTCGCCGTTTCTTTTCTTTTTACATATTCTACCCCCAGCCCAGACGGGGTAATATAATTCTAAATAAATAATTCTAAATTTACAAATGTTCAATCTAAAAAAAATCTTGAGTGCCGTTTCCGGTTTATGGTGTATTCGTTTTGCAATCCTCTGCCCTAAGTAGATAGGGCACTCATTACAGGGGAGGGGGATGACAACTCCTACTCCGTGTAGGAACAGCCTTACTTACGACGTTTGAGACAACCTTGGCATTGAATTAAATTAAATCAATATTGATTCTCCAAATTTAAGGGAGAATATAAAGATTGAAACAAAATAATTATTTATATTTAATTCGTAACTAAAATATATTTCTACTTCCATTCATGGGCACAAAATTACATCTGTGACGATGGAAACTACAGAAATTAATATGGAAAACTTTTATAAACTCGTCTAGGTCTACAACTATGTATGAGGGTGCACGCACTCATTGTTATATTAAAATAAGTTTTGTATTTATTTATTTTCCTTTTAAGAGGTCTTTAAATCTCTTGTCATCATATTACAATGCATTTAATAGTTATACGTGTTTAGTTATTGGTATTTCTTTTCTTTTAGAAAGTACCTATACCAGGTGCTCAATCAAGAATATTGTATTTTTACCAGACACATTTTGAAAAATGTATGTATGAACCAAAGTATGTTACCCAACCCTGAGTCCTGCCCCTTGGGCTAGCAGTTAGTTCACTAGCACGGCAAACATCATTAGCCCGTCCCCCCGCAGACTCTCACGAGGCTACGCTGTTACCAGAACGACCAGTTCCCTTGAATTTACGCTTGAGTAACATACTTCATAAGAGTTTCAGACGTTTTTATGTTCGAGGTTACCTTATTTGATTACAAACATTATAAAATTCAGTATTATGGAATTATCTGCCCTTCTATACAACATGAAATCAATTATGTAAGTAAATATTATTTTTATGAATCGCTGTCGCATATAAACACATAATTCAATATTTTCGATTTCTGTGATTCATGCATCCGTGGGTTGTTAAATCTAAAGGTACATATTATATAAAATGCCATATTTTTAAATTTCGAAGAAAGGATTATCATCAACTCGACAACGAAATAAAAATAAGAGCCTAAGAGTTTTCTCTGTAAACAAATATGTTTCTGAAGTGATTAATTTCATTACGTATATATAATAAGTGCAAATTATGGCATAAACTGGGTTTTAATATGAAATTATAACACAAGCTCCAAAATATACGAGAACTTATTAAACGAGATAAGAGTTTAAACCAGATAGATGCAGGATAAGGATTATGAATTGTCTAAATAATAAGTGGGTCTATCACTTCCTTTCATATTCAAAAATGTAACAGATTATGTTTCACTATCTAGAAACATGAATGTTTTAGTGACACATCTAACCATCTTCGGCGTAACAGCATGTGCAGTGTTGTGAACACTCAGAAGAAAAACATAATATAGAGTAAAACAATTCAATCAATAATACAGCAAAATATATTTTTTTTTTAAACTTAGTACTTATAGGCAGGCTAATGAAAATTGGAGCAAAATCCGACCAATATTATTTGTGTATGTCTCGAAAGACTGGACTTCAATAATCATAATTCCGTGCGAGATAATAGGAAAGTGCTAGCTCGATACTTAGCTGGCAAGTATAGCTAAGCTGAGATACGTAGCACTCCGCTCCAGATCTATCTCAATCACATGCCACACTCAACTATCAACAGGGAGACAATCATCTCTCATCTCATCTCATCTCAGTCACACATGTCCGAAGAGACTCCAGACACTCCCATCTCAGTCACACATGTCCGAAGAGACTCCAGACACTCCCATCTCAGTCACACATGTCCGGAGAGACTCCAGACACTCCCATCTCAGTCACACATGTCCGGAGAGACTCCAGACACTCCCATCTCAGTCACACATGTCCGGAGAGACACCAGACACTCCCATCTCAGTCACACATGTCCGAAGAGACTCCAGACACTCCCATCTCAGTCACACATGTCCGAAGAAACTCCAGACACTCCAGGGTTCCCACAAAATCTTTGAAATTAATTTCCCTGACTTTCCCTGATTTTCCCTGACAATTTTCTATAATTTCCCTGACCGTGCAGTAACGTCTAGACCAGACTAAAATGTTATACTATTGTTTAAAAACATTTTTAAAACGGCCTCCTCCATACCCATAGCCACCCAACGCACTCCTTTAAATTCTCTGTAATTTGATCATTTTTTTTAGCAATACATATACAGTATAACATTTTAATGGTTTTTAAACTTAATTTATTTGTAGCTTTTTGATTTTTGTAAATAAATTCCCTGACTTTCCCTGACATCTGGGTCAAAATGAACTATTTCCCTGACTTTCCCTGTCCAATTTCCATTTCCCTGACTTTCCCTGACATTCCCTGACTTTCCAGTTTGTGGGAACCCTGCACTCCCATCTCAGTCACACATGTCCGAAGAGACTCCAGACACTCCCATCTCAGTCACACATGTCCGAAGAGACTCCAGACACTCCCATCTCAGTCACACATGTCCGGAGAGACTCCTGTGGTCCAGACACTAAGCTTATCATTATCATACGCCCACCTCCATCAAGGGTGCTTCTTTCTAGGAACCAACAGTGGTGGCTCATGCGTAACGTGTGATACGACAAAATGTAAAAAATCAATGTTGATGAATTTTTGCTATCTTTTTGTTGCACATGAATCCACTATCGAGACAGAACTACCTTTTAAGTACCGACGTACCGTTCAGAGCTTAATATAATTTATATGCATGCAATCATACAAGTGTTTATTATAGTTGGCCCTTGAGTATGAAGAGTCCATACAAATAATTTCAATACAACATTATTATCATGGAGACATCAAGGCATTAGGGCTGGGACTCTAGGACCCGTCCCAATGATTTTTCTTCTGCTTTAACATAACCCTCGTTTTAATTGACTGACAAATTTCAATTTAGGGGGCCTTATTGGCTTCTAAGTGAGTGCCAGTGAATTCTATGATTATAAATAAATGAAATGTCAAACTATTAATACATCCATAGCAGTGATTCATATTTTATGTTTGACCAGAAAGTGTTCTAAAACTCGATCAATTTAAAGTAAAATGCTTGCAAAATATTCTCTGGTGGCTATGATAATCTGAGTGTAAGTAAGTAACCTGCGCTGAGCGATGTATGGGTAGTAGATGGTTGAGTGACGCCTATCGGCTAGCTCTAGGTAGCTCGTTGTATTTCCCCTTTGCCCCCTCTCCCGCGACCTGTGAAGCCTGCCTTTTCGTGGGCATCACGGACTACCTGGGCTTCTGTTATTCCTACCTCAGTTGAAGCGCGAGCATGCCACAGCCACACACCACCAGCACACACGAAGGCCGAACCGTTTTAATCACTTGTCATCACTGTGTTGGTTACTCAGAAAAAATTGCATTATGTTATTTGTTCGATTGACAAATGTTTTTTAATTGATTACTTATTTGTAGAGTTAAAAAATTTGTGATTTTTTTTTAAAAGAGTGGACGTGTGAAACCCTACGATTTGGTTTGCCCCTGGAAAAACCTGGTGTTTTAGCGTGAACATTGACGAATTAACAAATACATTTTAGTGCCAATATTCGCAATTATTGTTGGAGACGTGTGCGTGATTTGCCGTAAGTGTACTTATATTCTTTGGTGCATGCAGGTGCAATAAATAGAACATTCATTTTATTGTACTTTGACAACATGCTTTTCCTTTACTGTTTTAAAACACATTAGTTAACTATTAGAATGTGATTTTAGCATAAAAGGTTTTATTGAAATCACTGCTGACCACAATCTGAAACACGCCGGAAATATTTACATTGGCGTCTGGCGTTTTAGGTTATCCAGTGAAGACAATAAAATTTAAAATAACATATCTTCTGTGATAACAATAGCAATTGTAATTTTCCAACGACATTCAAAAAAACTCTTTTCATATTACTTTTGGCCAAGAATTCGCTAGGCATTAAATTATACTTTTTTAAATAACCTTTTCCCTTAACCGTGGCCAGCACATGTACCCTTAATCAGTGTAAGGTAAGGGGCTTGACACATTTAATCAACGACATCGGAACAATTAAACTGACTGAACATTGCCGAAAGTTATTTTCTTCGAGTGAGCAATGGCTAAAGTGTACACTCTCAAAACGAAATCGTACTTTTTCACGAAGAAATGTTAATAGCCAATGGTCCAGTAAACGGTAATTGTGCAGATTGCATAAGTGTCTTAGCGCCGCATCCGTTTGATAGAAGCCTGCATTGTTGGCCCAATATGGACTTGCCGACAGCCGTATCATCTGCCGGCGCCTTACTGGGGAGTAGTGTCCTACAGACGCAAGGTAGGTCGAACACACTAGCTTGTTACTTGGTGCTGGGGCTGGTACAACATAACATAGGCCTACATTATAATATTTAATAACTCTTCTGATTTTTAATACTTTGTAGGCCTCATTTATTGAGTCAAGCAAAATTTACATTCTTCACATTTAAAAACAACTGCTTGTAGTTTGAGAGGTTAGTTCCTTCCACTGAATGTGTTCACACAGGCCCCCACGTGGTTGTGTTGTGAACTCGTACCCAGATTGAAACAATTGCCTTTCTTACACGAAAACCATTAGCACTGAATTCATCATCGGTCACCTATAGCGGATAGGCCTACTATTAACAATATCGTAGTTTTACAAACAATATGTTTTATCACATCGAAAATTAAAATAAAAAACTGATGATACATTTACACTTGACCACTTTACCGTTTATTGAATCATTACAACAAACCATTGGAAATTGTTTGAGAGTCAATGAGCAATTAATGCAAATTAACCTGAACGAGCCGAGCATGGCATAGCCTATTAAAATTAATGTTATTCAATTGTGTGATAATTTATGGCTATTATAATATATTTAAATGTGACTAAATGTGTTAAGAACAACAAATATTATGATTTACCCATCAGGTGTAATCTAATAAATGAGGTGTTTAACTACTAGTTCCGTGTTGGTTCAGTGATGTTATACTGATACAGTGAGTCCAACTTCTCGTGTGCACTGCACCTGCGTATGTGCGGGATCCATGCTTGGAAGTGGCATTTAATTATTGAAGAAACATGCACTTAATGTTTTATAAAAATACTAAGAGATAACAAATCATGTGTAATAATGATACATAAGGCCTAATAATAACAACAATTATTATTCACATTTTGAAACTTTTGCTGCAAGTAAATATTAAATAAAAGGTGTAAAGAGTTTCGGGTTATTTCGCTGCGTTGCGAGTAAAAATAATAATAATAATAATAATAATAATAATAATAATAATAATAATAATAATAATAATAATAATAATAATAATAATAATAATAATAATAATAATAAATATGATCCCAGTTCATTGTATAAGGAGAGGCAAAATATAGGGAATGTGCCCTATAAATAACCATATTATGTGTATTAAATTTCATTTCATTTAATAGTTTATTTTATAGATTCATTGATGTGAATTTATTAAATATATTTTAATCAAATCTATAAACAGAGATTTGTTTTGTTTTGTTTGTATAACTACACCATATTAATTATATTATAAATATTTAATTTTTATTAATGATTTAAAAAAAATAATATTGAAATGAATTGTCACTTAGCCAGTAATTAAATGAGGTAAATTAAATAAAATAAATTAGTAATACAACTATGTCATCAAGAATGTAAAGAAAGGTAACAGAGCGTAACATTTTTTTTGTATTTATATCTTTATCGTAGTTTTTAGTTTTTAGTACCTAGCCTTTAATTTTTAAGTCTAGCTTTATACAAGACATCAAAATGACACTGCAATAAGGCAGCCACGAACAAGTTTCCCGACTTATGTGGTTGTCTTAAATAAGCTTAAATACGATATATGAATGTAATAAATTATCATGTCCTTGTCTTGTCAATAAATAAATAAATAAATAAAAATAAATAAATAATAATAATAATAATAATAATAATAATAATAATAATAATAATAATAATAATAATAATAATAATAATAACAATAAATAATAGTATAGTAATGAATAGCACACAGGAATAATAAATCATATGGCCGCTCATATTTGAAGTATAATATTATATATTATAGGCTAATAATATCTTGTGTATATTACATTGTTTTTCCGGTAATGAAAATTTTAAAATTTGTTTTTAAAATGGTAATAATATAATGTGTCTTCAATGAGGGGTCACACATGATTTATGAAATAAGGATACAAATATTATTTATTTGGGAGCGGTTGTATTTTTGATACGCGGGACTATATTACTGTCATTTTCATATTAAATTCAATAGGTATCAAAAGAAGATGCTACAGCTTAGTTAAGCTATTTCGTGTGTTGTTCGGTATAGCTATTTCAGGGCACACAGAACATTATTTAAATACAGCAAATAGGTGCCTAATTAGTATTATTTAAAATAGTTTTTCAGAGTTGAACAACAGCTGTGAACTAGATGTTTAATTACACACACATAGAAAACAAGTTTTCCAAAGCAAAATCAATTTTTCAGCAGAATTGCGGAAAAGTTGGTGAGTTTACTTGGATTCGTGGTGATCAGTTTTCAGCATCAATCAAATAATTCCCGAGGTCATTTTTAGTAGTGTTAGATCTAAATAAAAATAACACAGTATTTTTATCATTTTACTTGAAATGCAAATTCATCACTGCAAACGTAAAGAGTGTGCACGTCGGCGTCTCATGCAATTCCACGACGGTGAGTCGCAAGCTTTGCCGGGAACTCTAGCATCGTCCGTTCATAGGAACCAACAAACAGAACAGGATGCGAGTTTAACACCTTTCAGAAGAATGTAAGTTACTGCTTAACTTGGAAGTTAGATTGTCTTATTTGTAGTATACTAACTTATACTTTATGATCGCATTGTAAAACTATTTTAAATTGCAGCTGAGGGTAGTTCAGTTAGGGCCTATACTTATTGTTGTGTGTGTATCTGTTTAGCAATGGCTTAGCGTAGAGTAATAGAATACCAGGAATTGAAGATATAGCTTCTTAGCACGTAATTGTAACCTATACTTTAGTTCAGTAATATTATTATCTGCTAGTTTTATTTTTTAACGCCTGCATACCTTTCTTTAAAAGGGGCGTGGGTCGAATCAATTTCAGAATATACAATTGAGTTCAAGTAGGTGTAAGATTGATATTCTTAAACAAAGAATTGTCTGGCCGTGCAACCTCTATTGTACGCCTCATTGTTAAGCCGTGTTTAATGGGACTCCCCAATTGAATAGATCTATTTGAGAGAAATGAATACACTAGGCGCAAATTACATTGGGCGCACAGCGGGGATATAGTGGTGTAATTTTCACTCTATGGGGCAGACGGTGTCAACTTTGGTATACCGCCCTTGATCCACGCTTTCAGCTACCAAAACAATTGCGTTATAGGTTACCAAGGTGAAATTGGTTCTGCGTGCCATTTGGGGGTGAAAATATCAAAATTATAAAAACCTTTTTGGAAACGAAAAATTAGTTGAGGCTGTCAATAGAATCATTTATCACGATGTTTATTAGCTGGCTTTGGATGACCAGGTGTCGTAAAACCTATGCTGAAGTAAAGTAGGAAATAGTTCTTTGTTGGACAAGATCCGGCGGCTGATCACGGCCCGGCTGGCCGCTGTCATTGCGCTCAGTAGACTATTTCGAACCGTATTTCTCGATTATCGATCATTTTGTTCAAGTTTCCCTATATTCAACTTGAATTTGGTAATTTTTGGCTTGTGTAGGGCCTACTTAATAAGCAGTTGGAAGTGAAAGATTCCAACAAAGGCAAATAAACCAAGGAACACCAGTAACTTGAAAATGACATACGTCTGGAAATAAAGAATTCACCGCTATACGACGCGACGAAACAATGTTCGGTCAATGTCAAATATTGTTTCAAATGTACGATCCGTGCGTCTTCTTGCACGTCAAGCTGTGATCTAGGACAACGCTTTTGTGGAACCAGAGACTCCTATTAAGTATGATAATTAACTACGCATAATTTAGTAGGCCTATAAACAAAATTAAAATCATAACTTTAAGACGATATAGGTTAGGATTGAGTGAGTGCACATATTTACTCAGTTATATGCTCCAGAAATGGAAATAACGGGCTCTGTCTGTATTACACTTGAAAAAAACATGATTTCAGGTATATAAACATGAAATAATCATTCTATATTTTGTTAACTATAAGTCCAAACGAAACTGAATGTGCCAAACTATGTTTTTAGTGTATAACAGTATAAGAAAAGGTGTGTGTGTTTTACGTTGTGTGTGTGTTTTAAATGTGTGTTGTTGTGAATGTGTGTTTTAAATGTATAACAGTATAAGAAAAGGTGTTTCGTAGTAGGCTTTCATTTGGTTTCTTTCCCTGCGAGTACTCGCAGAGCCCCATGACCGAGTCATGCGGGACACACCAACATAATGAAAACACCACAGTGCCTGTTACATGCCATTGATTTTTCCAATGTGTAAAGAGCAAACATGAAATCAATGAAGCCTATAATGTGGTGTGCGTCTCTCAAGATAAACTTTTTACCTCAACTATTTAATGACAACATTTTCTACTCAATTAACCATTAGACATCATTGTTAAGTGGGATTATATTCACGCACAAAAGGGCAATGTGGTGTCTTCATGCACATTTAGGAAGAGTGGAATGAAAAATGGCATTTATAAGCTTACAATTAATTGTTTAATCCCCAGTCTTGTATTGCACGTAAACGTACACGAATCAATCTTTAAACTCACTATAGATTAATTTCCCCTGCAAAAACCGTTTCCAAATCAAACTTAGCTCTGTTCATTCTAGGTACCAATGAACTATATCAGCACACCTATGCCATCACAAAATCGAACAGAATTTAAAAGTAAAATCCTTAGTTCGTATCGGCAACCTTACATTGCGATGGGCAACATTTAAGTGAAAATCTTCGACTTAAATCTGAGAAGAAATACTAACCCAATAGTAACTTCCTAAACCTCAATATTACGTTCGCATATACCTATACACCATAACGAGTAGAAACCCTTCCAAGCATTTTATTATAGTTATTAATAAAACTCGCAATACGAATATATTTAAATACATAACTTTTTATTACAAAATTAAAAATTCAATAAACAATTTAACAATAAATGCTCCCTTCTAATCTCCTCGTTAGCTACTGTGAAAATATTCTTTGCATGCAGCGTATGTTAATGGCTTCTTCATTATGCTATTGTTCGCTAATACTTATAACTAAAACAATCCTTTATCTATTATGACAAACGATGTAGTATGGTCGTCCATTTTATAAATCTTCAGACGCCATTTTATCGACGAGAATTGAGAACATTAATTCACTGTAGAATTTCGTCCCACGCATTAAACATGATCTTATCATTCTCGGGACCTATGGTGAGAGTCGGGATCTCTTTTATCATAAATTAGCATTACAAATGTAGTCATTGCTAGGTTACACAATACACGCAACTGGCTAACGCTTTATGCAGCCGGGGTGGCTTAATTTAGTTAATGCATACAGTATACAGTGCGATAAGCAAGGTGCTCATTTCGTCCGAGATTGTTGGTTCACGTGACTCTCTCACTCATTTGCATAGGGAATCTCGTCCAATGACGCCATTGTTGAGTAGCCTACAAGCTTACGAGACGCCATTTTCTTTTCAGTCGTGTTATCGTTTTTTTCCGTGTAGGGCCTATACACAATAGCCAGTGTCCAAAGCTACTCTAAAATATAAATTATGATTGAGGAGAAAGAAAATGCTGTCCTATAAAAGCAATGGACAGGTTGAAAATTATAGTGATTAGTCTACAGTCATTAATAAGTGAGTAACAAGAATACAACGTAAACGACTATAGTTTGAGAATATTATCTTGTGGCGTAAAAATTTAGGTTAGGCTAGCGAACGGATATGTAAAAACCTTAACTTGCAGAGGATTAATCAAATGCGAACTTCGGAAGTCTTTCATCCCATATTTTGGTGGTCTTAGCAAATAATATACAGGGCAAGAACTAAAATATATCAAATCGATATATTGATGGTACCCTTCTCCATAATAAGCTACATATATGTACATGTACGTGGAAGTTCAAACATATACAGAATGTATTTTATATATTGAAAGTTTTATCGACACCGCGCAACGATGACATAGCTAAGTGCATAGATACGTGCTTATTACTAGACCTGATACCAGGCACATTTTCTGTTCCAAACAGGCGTACAAATTAAAACTTGATAAACATAAAGAAATAAACAAATTAATTACTACAGCGAGAGCTAAAGAGGTGTTATTATTTTGTCTTTGACAAGCCGGTTTTATAGTAAGAACGATTAGTGTATCCCACTAAAGGGCATATATATTTGCAAGATGAAATAAGGACATACACTTTAGAGTTAAGATCAATATTGTACGGCTTAAATAATGTTAAGGCATCAAACAACAGGAATTCGATCCATAAATTAACACAGACGCAATTTTCGATCGTTTCACTTATTATTGCCAAAGTTCTAGAAACGTGTCACGAAGCTTTAGACCCCACATCAAAAGCGAAACACAATTATAAGTCATGAAAATGTGCATTGCTATAAATAAAACTAAAGAGTCCACAGTGTCCCTCTCGTATCACCTCACCGGCGAGGGATTACTGTGCTCTCATCAATGTCCCTCTCATTTCACCTCACCGGCGAGGGTGTACTGTGCTCTCATCAATGTCCCTCTCATTTCACCTCACCGGCGAGGGTGTACTGTGCTCTCATCTCATCAGTCACCATCACATCACTGTTAATTTGTGTTGCTAAACTTGTTCAGCACTAGTAGCCTACGTAGAGCTAGTTTAATTCCGCCGTCATCAGTCAACGATGACTGCAGGAGTAGTCTTTTTCCAATGTTTTCCTCAGTCAATAGCTGTGAATGTTGTGATTTAAATCTGTCCCATGTTCTTCCTGCGTATTGCCCTTCCCACCATGCACTAACCACCGTCACAAACATGTTAGGGCAGGTCTTCATAGCCAGGTTTCCCACTGATTATTTTTATTATTATGATTATTCATTATATATATATATATTAATTCAATTCAATTGTGGCATTGATGTTGGTTATATATTAATTCAATTCAATTGTGGCATTGATGTTGGTTAATACCTAAATCCAAATGTTAAATGTCAGCCTTCAGCCTGAGAACTTTATTTAATTATTGTACTCATGGGGTTGTGGACGGTTATAGCTGGGTTCACTTTACTTTATTCCTTTTGTCTAATGTTGTGCGAATTCTGTTCTTATAAAAACATGAAATGCTAATTTTACAATCACATGTCACAACAGAACGTGTTTCGTTTGATGTAATCACTGGAAATTTCGGTTTCGGCCCATTTATGTTTGAAACATAAATAAATTAACAACTTTGTAAGATATAATATGCAATTAGGGTGCAAAGCTCCACTATAAGCATCACTTTTATGTCCATCCGTCTGTGCGCGTGTCACATCTCAAGATTAAAACCGAACATGATACACGATTGAGATGCATTATTTGTTCACATTGCCGCTCAACAAGGAAACTATTGGTGAACCTGGTGGATAAAGAGGGGGGGGGGACATTCATCAACTCGGCACTTCCGCCATTATTATACACTGTAAAAATCCCGAAACTTTAATCTAGGGTTTTAAGCCACTTTATACTCGACTTTTTCCTAAGCAACGAAATTTGAAAGCTGGAAAGAAACATTATAATAATTTATTTTTGTACTCTTCTTTGACGATTTGTTTATCAATAGCTTCGCTCCCTCTTTAGTCTAGACCTACTCCTGTACCCATGCTCGTGGAACATTGGATGAGCGAAGCAAAGACTTCAATTTCACTGACCCCACAACAAAATTAGCCCGGGTTATGTTAATTTATATTTTTGTCTGTTTTCTCGCGCTCTACCGGTCAAACGGCATTTGCGATCTAGATGAAAATTTGAGGGGACCTTCGAAATCTCTGAACTTAGACTTGCCACGTTTGTAGGGTATAATCGATCAAATATTTCTTATGATTACCGTACTTTCACGATTTTTTAAAATATTTTTCATGAGATATTTTCGAGAAAATTGGCCCGCGACCGGGTAAACGGCTACTCCGATCTTGATGAAACTTTATGGGAACGTTTAAAGTCACTGAAATTATATATGTTATGATTTTAGAGACATCTGAAGAAATATTTCTCATAGAAATCGTACTTTTACGATTTTCCCCTGATTTTTAATACGACGTTTTCGTGATATTTATACCGATAATCAACCATAAAACTCATCCATCAACGCGACTGAAAAAGGTGTTAGCGAAGCGGCCTAGTATACATAACTACGCACGTACGTCTTTCAGTGTTCAGTGAACACGATTCAATTCACAGCCATGACACAAGAAGTAAATACGATCTCTATCAAGACAAAAAAAAATAATAAAATTTCTCAATTAAATTCCGACTTCATTAATATTAAATTGTATAATAAATTACCAGCTTCTATAAAAGATATCGCAGATTTACGTTCCTTTAAATAAAGTTTAAAATCATTTCTTATCGCTTAAGCCAACTTTAGTATTAATGAATATTTAATGGATAAGTTTTGATTCATAACCACTTAGTAATATAATTATTTATTTATACGTGTAAGAAGCTTATATGTTACTGTTTTACTTGCTTTGTATTGTTTTAAAGATTGTATAATTTATTTATTGATGTTAAATTGACTGATCATTCTATATGCCTTTAAATAGGCTCCACTATAATTTTGTTTTTGTAATCATTTTTTGATATTATTATGATTGTAAGATTGTGGATTAAAAATGAAATGAAATGAAATGAAATGAAATGAAATGAAATGAAATGAAATGAAATGAAATGACACTGATTGGATTGGTCCGAATGGCAAAGCTGTTATGGAAGGTGAAAATATGATAATTTCTTTAGTCTTACTAAACGAATTGATTATTTATAGTTTATAATTATATATATTATATCTGAATGCTATTGCTATTGGATTATATTTAAATAAATAATCGTAAATAAATAAATAATTTCGTATTTAGAGGCTACCCACTCAGTCATATAACTGATTTTCAGTAGGGGACAGTAAACCAAAGCGACCAAGCCAACCCTGTAGGCCCCGACGCAATCGACGAGTGAGCGATAACCAACCAAAGATCATTTTATTTTTTTAATTAGAAAAAGAGCAATTAGTGGTATGGACAGTGCAAACACCCGCGGATCAACGCCAGAATCAACAAGGCCGATACAGGACAACTTTGAATTTATTATGTGCTTCGATGCCAGGACGGCTCCAAAGTCACCGTTTACAAATACCTAGACCAAGAACTGATGGACTTAAGTCCAAATCAGAAGTTTAAAAACTTGGTTGAACAAGTGCACAATATACTAACAGTTATTATCTATGGCGACGGTCGTCGCCCGCAGCCAAGCGCATGCGACTGCTTAGGCGACGACGAACTCGCGGCCCTGTATATCACAGCTACCCGAGTTGGGGGTTTTCAGCTATCTGCACACGCCACCCCGGAAGATTTAAATCTTCAAACTTGGTATATGACCTGATATGTGGTCCATGACCTACAAAAAAAATCAACCCGATCCGATAACCCGTTCTGTGTTAAAAAAAAGTGTATCAAAATCGTCGATAACCTTCCGGGTGGCTGGCTATATTGAGCCCTACAGAGAAAACAGTAAATCCTAGAACAATGAAACTTGGACCACACTTAGATGTACCTCAGACGCAGTGCCTTTTGCTTTCAAAACCAAAATCGGGTAACAGGGACCGGAGAAAATCAAAATTTGGATGATAATCAAAACACGTAACTACCAAGGCGTGGTAATTTATACAAACTTGAAATTAAACATGCTATTAACCATCATAAATATATAGCGTCCAAAACACAAGGGGCTAAATTTGGGGAAGACCATGGGCCCAAAAATGAGAAAAAACATATCTGAACTTAAAGAAATAAATCATTCAAAGAAAACGCTACAACTGAGATGTTTTAAACGTGGAATACACTTTGATATCTCTCATTCTTTATCACTTTTGAATATGAAAAGCAAAATTGGGTAACGGGTACCGGAGAAAATCAAAATTATCAAAAGCTAGGTAATTCTGTACTCTTATGAATAAGACGCTATACAGAGAAAACAGTTTATCTTAAAACTTTGAAACTTGGGCCACACTTAGATGTCCCTCATGCGCAATCACTTTAAGCTTTCAAAACCAAAACCGGGCAATATAGGGACCGGGGAAAATCAAAGTGAAAATCAAAACGCGTAATTATACTCAGGCGTAGTAATTTGTACAAGCTTGAAATTAAACATGCTCTTAACCATTATAAATATCTAGCGCTTAAAACACAAGGGGCAAATTTGGGGAGACCTTGGGCCCAAAAATGTAAAAAAACAACTCTGAACTTTACAAATTTGAAAGTCCATCATCCACGCCTTGATAGGATACAAACAACAAAAATATGTAATATCCCCACAAATACAAAAATTTGTAAAAAAAAAAAAAAAAAACGGCAGCCAAGCTCTCCTTCATAAGTCTTCGGCTGCGAATGCTGCGAGATATAGAAGTTGAGTCAAGCTTTTCATTCTTTCTCCCTAGTTTCGCTTTGAAAAGAAGTTAGATCATTTCGCCTGTTGACGAGCGCCAAGCCAACGATTTTGGTGGTAAAAAAGTAAATATTTTAAACTCGAAAACATAAAAAAAAAGTGGCTTGGCCATTGAATTTGGTTCATGGCCAAGCAATTTTTTATGACTAAAAATAATCAATCAACATCAAAACTATTTTCAATTATGAAATTGAATAATTTTAATTTTGAAAACAGGTTCGGATATTTTATAATAGAATTTAACTACATACTAATCACCGCGATATTATTATTAAGCAAGTACTACCTAAAATTAAAAAATTAACAAGTTCTGGCATTTCCCAAGCTCGTTGTTTTGATGCCAGTAGGTAAGTAATGTATAGTTAGTTTAAGTGAATTTAAGTGTTTCCTTGAAATATAATAAATAATTATACATTTTTATCTATTTATTATTGTTAAGAACTTGTATTCTAATCATAAAATATGTGTTGCTGAATTATTTTGCAAGGCTGATTTTTAAATACTAAGAATAGTGTAATTGTATGAGGCTGTATCTGATTCGGTGTGTAACTAAAGCATGATTAATTAGTTTTGCTATTGACATTCAATAAATGAAGGCGCGAAATGCTTGGGGATAGCACGATGTTATCGGCGTGTCGTCGTGCTCTTGACGATTTGGTCGCCATGTTGCCACGTTTTTCTCGACGAATGTATAGCATTAATCACTTGCGTTTATCTTAAAAAAGAAGCAACATGGCGCCGAGAACGACTCTCATCAACTGCACACAACTTCTCAGATATCTGTGAGCTATTTTGTCCGTTTAAACGTGTAGCTATGAGAGAAGTTAATTATGTTAAGTACCCTGGTAAAAATCTAAAATGAATTGAAATACACATTTTATGTGGAGTACTAGGAGGCATAAAATACTTAAATTCGACCGGTTAAAAAGAAAAATCGTTGTTTTAGTTGAACTAAACAAGTTCGAATAGATTTTATTCAATAACAGGCACTGATCTCGTAGTGATGCCTAACATAAAATAACATAACATACATTGTTGCGAAAATGTCAAGTAACCTTATTATATTAAGCAAGCGAAGCGAGCGTTTCCATTTGACTCTGCCGGAAAAAATAGTCACTCTTTGTTTGTATGTCTCGCCATAACGTTCGAACGGAGGCTCGGATCGAGTTGAAATTTTGACCATCCGCATGCTTTGTTCCCGATTGAATGCCATTAGTTTTGTGGCAAAATCGTTCAAAAAGTTAAAAAGTTACATTAAAGTTAATCGAAAGTTTTTTTTTCAAACTAAACGGCGACAAAATCTGAGGTGGCCAAATCATTTAGAATGTCCGTCCGGTCACGAATATGTTAATTTTATTTTGATCCGATAAGTAGTGTAGATGGAAATTACATTATAACAAAAGTAACGTTACCATGGCAACGAAAACTCGCACGAGGTTCGCACTATGCACTGCCACCTAGAAGTAATCAAAATACTATCGAGGAAGCAGTGTATTATTTGTTACGTTTTCCCAAAGAAATGATGTCAAGGTCCTCTAGATGGCGGTGGATTTTATCCACAATACACAACACACACCTTGGTAATAATAAATAATATTGGAAACATCGCCCCGTGGACAGCGAACGTCGCAAATTTTACAATTTTAATAAATTGCAATGTGGGTCAAGCTATAGCACGTGCTCGCTTATCAACGCGTCCAACAGAGCGTTTCCTAGTATATTACCATCAACCTTTTGAAACGAATTTGACTAGCCACTTTAAAAATATCAATTTTTGCTAACAGTGTTTCAAGTTCTTTGTACAATGCACAAAATGAAGACCAAATAAAATAAAGACAAAAAAGGCGCAAATTCTTGATTCAATATTATTATGTCATTGGAAAACACATTTTTGTGGCATCTCAAACACTTTTCGTGTACCCACCTATAATTTCAAAATAATAAATAGTTCCCATTTTTTTCAGATACGGGCGATAAATATAATAACTGCCGTTCATCAGGGGATGATATTTACAACCCAACTTCAATACCAAATATGACGAATTCTGATCAGGTTGTATGTTTCACATTTCAGTGTCATCGAATAGTAGTTCAGCGATGGGTGCTCCAGGCACGCTACCTCTCTACGGCCCCGGTCACCCGTTAGCGTCTCTCGTGAGCCAGCAGAGGCTGCTAGATCTCTCCAGATACGGCCTCCGCCACTACGACCTGACGCAGCACATGCTGACACAGCAGGGGGCTGTCACCAAACTACTAGGTGAGAGTCAACAAACCCTCCTCCAACATCCTAACCTCAAAATACAGGATATGCAATTGATCATGATCAAGTTTTCCACACAAATCTATATTTATAACTTATAGGTCTATATTTAGTGATTCCGAATTCAAATGTGTATAGCCCGTCCGTTGAGTGGCCCAGTGTTCGTGTTTGTAACGTATTAAGCCAACTAACTAGACCACAACACAAATCAATGATCATGTATAGAAAAGTACTAGAGCCCACTCAGTCTTGGTGTTTTTTGACTCTTCTAGATTACATGGAAGTATAATCAAATTATGCGAGTATCATTTTCTGGAGGTTTTAATGAGTGATAAGTATTGCAGCGTTTCTGTCAGATTCTATATATTTTAATTGCACATTAACTATTGTACTGATTCAGTTTCACAACAAAATGTACAACAAATAGTTATTTAAGTCGGTAAGCTGTTGCAATTATTATTCAGTAGTATTTTTTTTTCTATTGTATTTAAAAATTACTTTCATTACCCATACACTTCTGTTTTTAAGGAGAATGGTTTTCGAATGTTATATGCAATACGAAATATTATTGTCGGATAAAAATAAGTATAGATATTAATTAAAGTTGTTTTTTCATATATAATAATTAAATATGTAATAATAATATATAATAAATAATTTGATTATCTAATTATTTTTACTGTAACGATAGCGTTAGAAATATTGCTTGTGAATGAGTTTTGTTTGTAAACGAAAACGTAAACTGTTATACACGTGCTAAGTGGTACAAGAGAACAGTTACAAATATGTCCTAATATTTTAATTTATTGTAATGCTGAACCTGCCTTGTCTTGCGGTTTGAGAACTTCGCTCGCGATTGTCTATCTACGTGATCCCATCCCACCAGCATACACAGATACTTTATACTTGACTCCATGTTGACATTATGCATCCCACCAGACACGGCTACTTTATACTTGACTCCATGTTGACATTATGCATCCCACCAGACACCGCTACTTTATACTTGACTCCATGTTGACATTATGCATCCCACCAGACACCGCTACTTTATACTTGACTCCATGTTGACATTATGCATCCCACCAGACACGGCAACTTTATACTTGACTCCATGTTGACATTATGCATCCCACCAGACACGGCTACTTTATACTTGACTCCATGTTGACATTATGCATCCCACCAGACACCGCTACTTTATACTTGACTCCATGTTGACATTATGCATCCCACCAGACACGGCTACTTTATACTTGACTCCATGTTGACATTACAATACATACAGTATGACTTATATGACTATTTACATTATCATTCAAACGGCTACTGATACTGACTCCATGTGTGCAGTAGCTCCCAGCGTCTTTGTAGGCTGATTCATACAATGATCCACAGAACGTATTCATTTGACTCCTTTGTAATAATTAGCAAAAACTTTGATTATATTTGCATGTCCCCAAGCGCCATACACCTTACAATCACAAATCTATGCTAATTTATACTGACCCAAGTTTTGAGATCGACCAGACATGTATATTATGATGCTGGGCTTCGCATGTTGACTTTGCTCCCCAGCGACGGCTGAATTAATTGGATCAATCCCTGTTTGAAGTTATTATCACCCAGACTACTGTTCTGACATGTAAATTCATTAATCATCCCACAGCAAGGTTTTTTACTGTCGTTACATCTAGCATCAAGCAGGCGCTCCTTTATACTATAACATCGTTAATTATCGTATTCGATCGCGGTATTTATATGATATTTAATATCATCCCAGACATCGTTAATTTGTCCGGAATATCATAGACCGTGCGCTTGAGTATTGCTCCTGATCAGCCTCCACCGTACAGCTAGCATGAAATAATTTCCCGTTTGACATTAGATCAAATGAGATTAATCAATTGAATGTGAATGATGGAGTCTGACAGAACGACATTAATTATCATTAACATACGCATCCACGCAGGAGTAGCTGTAGTACTTGCAATCCAGTGCAGATGCATCACCAACAGCAAGATACTGCTGATACTGTGCATCATATATGCCATGCGCGAGCAGATCACATACTTTACTTCTCCATGTGATTGCTAGGACACGATATTTGCCTGTTGACTGTGCAGTCACTGCTTGGTATATATGCCATGGCAGGAGATGCAATCACGCTCTTTTACTGATCTAGTGCAAGATTCCAGAGCTGTGCAGTCACTCGTGCTATCTCCGAGGGCATTTTTTCATGTGTAGAGATTGCTATGCGTCCTTGGTAATCCGCAGGGCAATTTCTTTCATATGCAATTGCCGTGCTGCATCGCGTCTTTCCATGCGGCTTTCTAGATGCTAAGATTTGGATATGCTGTGCAGTTGCTCCCCCAGCCGTGCATTATCTTGCTCCATGTTGACGATTATGATCCATCCGAGAAGCATATACTTCTCCATGTTGCTTAGCTTAATTCCCACCAGCGTACTTATACTTGCCATGGACATATGCATCCCCAGAGTATTTATTTGCCCATGTTGACTTGCATCCCCGCGTCTTATATTGCCATGTTGACATTATGCATCCCACCAGACACCGCTACTTTATACTTGACTCCATGTTGACATTATGCATCCCACCAGACACGACTACTTTATACTTGACTCCATGTTGACATTACAAGTACATACAATGTATGCTATAGCTATACTAATTATTAAAATGGCTTCTGATCGTATACATTGTGCAGTAGTACCAGCGTTTTGTAGGCGGATTCAACATGATTGAGAATTGATTCATTCTTCCTTTGTAATAATTAAGCAAAAACTTGATATATTTTCGTGTCCCCAATGGCCATAAACCTAACAATCAAATCTATGCTAATTTATAACAAAGTTTTGAGATCGATTCACAATGTAATTATGGATGCTGGGTTCGAGAGCGTTGCCCCTGGCGAGTGAATTAAGATGGGGATTCAAATCCCTTTGTGAAAGTTATTATCAACTCAAGACTTACTGTTCCATGAAATGTAAATTCAATTTAAATATTATAGCAAGTTTTTTTATGTCGTTACATCTCAAGTAAAGTAGGCTGCTTCCTTTATAAATAACATCTTAATTATCGTATTCGAATTGCTGATTTATGAATTATGAATATCTTAAATATCTCATCCGTTATTTGTTCGGAATCGAAACCGTGACGCTTGCAGTTGCTCTGATCCGCCTACACCGTTACACTAGCATGAAATAATTTCCGCGTTTTACTCTGCAAATGAATAATCAATTGAATGTGATATGGAGTGGAGTGTGAAGAACGAAGTCAATTATCTATATAACACCGCTCCACGCCAGGAAGGTGATTGCTGTGCAGTCACTGCGTTGCGTATATGCCATGCGCGAGGAGATGCAATATCTTCTTCTCATGATTGCTAGGCAAGATTTGCCTGATTGCTGTGCAGTCACTGCGTTGCGTATATGCCATGCGCGAGGAGATGCAATATCTTCTTCTCATGATTGCTAGGCAAGATTTGCCTGATTGCTGTGCAGTCACTGCGTTGCGTATATGCCATGCGCGAGGAGATGCAATATCTTCTTCTCATGATTGCTAGGCAAGATTTGCCTGATTGCTGTGCAGTCACTGCGTTGCGTATATGCCATGCGCGAGGAGATGCAATATCTTCTTCTCATGATTGCTAGGCAAGATTTGCCTGATTGCTGTGCAGTCACTGCGTTGCGTATATGCCATGCGCGAGGAGATGCAATATCTTCTTCTCATGATTGCTAGGCAAGATTTGCCTGATTACTGACTAAATGCCACAAATAAAGTTCATTCTCTCCAAGTTACGTTCATTTTAGCGATTTAAACTTTATTTTGCTTATCTCGTGGTAAACGTGCCTGCCGTAAAGCTAAACCTGTGTGCATTTCCCTCTCCGGGTGGCAAACTTGGGGTCGGCCTGGCTGTCAAGTATAACTTACACCCTTACTCAAGCAACTCCGTATTAATAACACCAGGAAGCTTCGCAAACGCTTTTTCAGGCGCGTTGTTGGATGAGCGTAATTGGTGCATTGAGCTACCATGTAGTATGCGGATTTTCTGTTGTTTTGTGAAAAAATTATCACAAAGTCGAAGATTTTTTTTAATTAATTTAAATTAAATACAAAATTAGCTTACGTTTTTTAATTATTCGTAATTGTAAAAAAGAAAAAAAAACGTAAAAATGCGATTATCATAAAAAATAATTATTCGATTGCACTCAAATTTAACACGAATATATTAATTTATAAAATTAAGGTTATGTAAAAAATCATTACAATGGATAAAGCATGTAGGTGTTATAAGTCAAAAAAATGTTTTTTAAATAAAAAAATCGTAAAATCGCGATTTTCATGAGAAATAATTTTCGATTACGCTCAAATTTTACAAAAATATATTAATTCATAAAATTAAGGTTCTGTAAAAAAACATTACAATCGAATAAAGTATGTAGGTGTTATAATTCCAAGATTTTTTTTTAAATCGTAAAAAATCGTAAAATTGCGATTTTCATAAGAAATAATATTTCGATTGTGCTCAAAAACGTGGCAGTTCTAAGTTCAGAGATTTGAAAGGTCTCCAAAAAACTTCATCACGATTGGAGTATCGGTTTAGCCGGAATCGTGTTCACAAACACACAAAAATACGAAAGAAAAAAAAGAAAGAAAGAAAAAAATATCCCAGATTTTTTTCTCCAGTATAGTAGAATGGAATCTTCGCTTCGCTCGCTACGCTCATCCAATTACAATTATTTGAGCAGGACATTTCATTACGTCGATTAGTTATTACTTTTTTTGACGTTTCAGACCAAACTGTTTTGGCAATCATCAGAAAAATAAGTAGGTAATTAAGTTTAGATACTTTTCAAATATTTCTCAGCCCGGGATATTTACATCATTGTTTGATCTGGATCTTTGATGTATGAAACAATTTTAATATATAATTCAACGAGTGAGCGTAGCGAACGTAGTGATTTCCATTCGACTTAAACGGCCCTTATTGTTTTTCTGCGTGCGTGCGTGTGTGTGTGTGTGTGTGTACGTTAAAAATCAGCCGAATCGCTGAACAGATTGCGCTGAAATTTTAAACGGACATCCGGTACGAGTTTATTGAGAACTGCTAACAAAATCAGCAAGATTCATTGCGATTTAAACATACAAGAAATAATAAACTGAAAAATAGACTTCCAATGTTATGAAATTATTTTAACGACAATGTTTTAGATTTTAAAAGATATTTTTTGTTTTTTATTTACCTGGCAGTGAAATGCCGTGTCCATTCAAGGTCTGTCGAATGTTTTAAGTCAAAGTACCCCCAAATTCCGCTCGTAGATTGAGTAAACCTTGCAATGTTTTCACGTATTTCGTACTGGCTATGTTTACCATAGTAGGCCCTATTGCCACAGATGATGGACTTCACTGCGTTATATGCATTTCAAAACATGTTTAATAATTTTTTAAATACAATCTCGAAATTACAAAATCTTTCCCGACCAGGGGATTGAACCCACGTCTCCCATATTTCGGCTATAAGGGCGCTTTAGCCAACTAGACCAGGGAAACGCCAAAGTCGTAGTTAGACGAGTGAGAGAGTCATGTGGTGAGTACCCGGGAACATATGCATTTAAGTTTGATAATTATATTCGTATAAATAATAGTTTTTTAAAGTTTAGTTGGCATACGGGGACGGGCGCGTCAACTGTAAGGTCAAAATGCGCCTCTCTAGCCTATGATAGGCTAGGTAGGCCTAAGGTAGGGGGAAGAAAAGTTATGTAATCGGGTACAATGTTTTAGATTTTGAAAATATATTTTTTGTTTGTTATTGCCTGGCCGTTAAAGCCGTGCCCATGCAAGGTCTTCGAATGTTGCACGTCAAGGTACCCACAAAATTCGCTCGTAGATTGAGTAAACCTTGCAATATTTTCACGTATTTCGTACTGGCTATGTTTACCATAGTAGGCCCTATTGCCACAGATGATGGACAACACTGCGTTATATTATGCATTTCAAATCATGTTCAATTATTTTTGAAATACAATCTAGAAATTACAAAATCTTTCCCGACCAGGGAATTGAACTCACTTCTTTCACATTTCGGTACAAGGGCGCCTTAGCCAACTAGACTATAGGGAAACGCCAAAGTCGTAGTGAGACGAGTGAGCGAGTCATGTGGTGAGTACCCGGGAACATTTGCATTTAAGTTTGATAATTATATTCGTATAAATAATAGTTTTTAAAGTTTAGTTGGTATACGGGGACGGGCGCGTCAACTGTAAGGTCATAATGCGCCTCTCTAGCCTATGATAGGCTAGGTAGCCCAAGGTAGGGGGAAGAAAAGTAATGTAATCGGGTACTTAACACATGGCTCACTCACTCGTTTAACAACGACTTTGGCGTTTCCCTAGTTCAATTATTGATGGTTAGCAATTGTTAAAGCAGGCTTATGCTTAAAACCATTTAATCATAATTATTAACTTAATTGACAACAAAAATGCACTGAGTAAAAGCTTCCCTAATATCGTGCATTAATTGTTATCCTTTCAATACCTTTCATAAAAAATTTTGAGTAAAAGTGCCACAATGTCATATAATATGCACGCAGTATTAGATTATTTTCGAAATACGGTCTCTTTATTACTAGATCTAGTAACGAACTTGCTTTTAATGTACACTACTTAGTGACTGAAATATTGTCGCCAAAGGAATCTAGGGCGACGGTCGCGGTCGTCGCCCGGCAGACAAGCGCATGCGACTGCTTAGGCGACACGAACTCCAGCCCTGTATACAGCTACCAGAGTTGGGGTTTTTTTCAGCTATCTGCACACGCCGCCCCGAAAGAGTTACAATCTTGAAACTCGGTATATGACCTGGTATGTGGTCCATGACATATCAAAAAAAAAATCAACCCGATCCGACAACTCGTTCTGTGTTAAAAAAGGCTCTCAACATCGTCAAATTCCTTTCGGCTGGCTGGAGGGTGGGTGGGTGGCTAGCTGGCTAGTTCTCTGCGGAGATTAATTTAGCCTACAGAGAAAACGGTAAATCTTAGAACTATGAAACTTGGACCACACTTAGATGTACTTCAGACGCAGTGACTTTTGCTTTCAAAACCAAAATCGGTTAACAGGGACCGGAGAAAATCAAAATTTGGATGATAATCAAAACGCGTAATTACCAAGGCGTGGTAATTTGTACAAACTTGAAATTAAACATGCTATTAACCATTATAAATATCTTGCGTCCAAAGCACAAGGGGCTAAATTTGGGGATGAACATGGACCCAAAAATGACAAAAAACATATCTGAACTTTAAGAAATGAATCATTCAAAGAAAACGCTACAACTGAGATGTTTCAAACGTGGAATACATTTTGATATCTCTCAATCTTTATCACTTTTGAATATGGAAAGCAAAATTGGGTAACGGGTACCGGAGAAAATCAAAATTATCAAAAGTAGGTAATTCCGTACTCTTATGAATAATACACTATACTGAGAAAACGGTTCATCTTAGAACTTTGAAACTTGGGCCACACTCAGATGTACCTCATATAACCAAAACCGGGCAATTGGGACCGGGGAAAATCAAAATCAAATTCAAAACACGTAATTACTCAGGCGTAGTAATTTGTACAAGCTTGAAATTGAACATGCTCTTAACCATTATAAATATCTAGTGCTTAAAACACAAGGGGTATCTTTGGGGGGACCGTGGGCCCAAAAATGTCAAAAAAAACAACTTGGAAATTTAATCATTCAAAGTCCATCATTCACACCTTGATAGCAAACGAACAACAAAAAGATGTAATATCCAACCAAATTCAATTCTTGGCCATGAACCAAATTCAATGGCCAAGCCATTTTTTTATGATTTCAAATTTAAAAATTTTACTTTTTTACCACAAAAATCGTTGGCTCGGCGCTCGTCAACAGGCGAAATGATCTTACTTATTTTCAAAGTGAAACTAGGCAGAAAGAATAAAAAGCTTGGCTCAACTTCTATATCTCACAGCATTTACAGCCGAAGACTTTTGAAGGAGAGCTTGGCTGCCGTTTTTTTTTTTTACAAATTTTTGTATTTGGTTGGATTAAATATACATCAACATCAACGGCAAATACTACGTCACAATTTGCCTAATGAATTACGCAGGAAAACCTTACAAAAGCCTCCAGTCTGTATAAGGGGTTGGGGGGAGATAGGGGAGCTTGGTTATTTGCTCGAGGGGGCGAACGCGCGACTTGCCACATACAAGGTGCTAGACAAATAGGGAGGGAAGGGAGTGAGCTCCTGAGCTCTTGAGCGAGGCTAATGGACCTATCACTAGGAAAACGCTTAAGTCCCGCCGCGTTGTTGGATGAGCGTAATTGGTGCATTGAGCTGCCATGTGTTACGCGGATTTTCTGTTGTTCTGTGAAAAAATCATTACTTAGTCGAAGATTTGTTTTTAAATTAATTTAAATTAAATAAAAAAATAACTTAATTTTTTTAATTCATCGTAATTTAAAAAAAATCGTAAAATTGCAATTTTCATAAAAAATAATTATTTGATTGCGCTCAAATTTAACACGAGTATATTAATTCATGAAATTATAAGGTTCTGTGAAAAAATCATTACAATAGGATAAAGCATGTAGGTGTTATAAGTCAAAGAATTGTTTTAAAAAAAGTAAAAACCCGTAAAATTTCGATTTTCATAAGAAATAATTTTTCGATTACGCTCAAATTTCACAGGAATATCTTAATTCATAAGATTAAGGTTCTGTGAAAAAATCATTACAATCGGATATTGCATGAAGGTCTTAGAGGTCGAAGAAATTTTTAAAAATCGAAAAAAAATCGTAAAATTGCGTTTTTTATAAGAAAAAATTTCCCGATTGCGCTTAAAAACGTGGCAGTTCTAAGTTCAAAAATTTCGAAGGCCTCCATAAAATTGCATCGCAATCGGAGTATCGGTTTAGCCGGAATCGTGTTAACAAACACACAAAAATACAAAAAAAAAAGAAAAGAAAGAAAAAAAAAACATTCCGGATTTTTTTCCAGTGTAGTGAAATGGAATCTTCGCTTCGCTCGCTACGCTCATCCAATCACAAGAGAATGTCGGAATGTCCGCGGTAGATTTGCTTCTTGTGTATTTGCCGCACTATGGTGCAATTGTTTTCATGGCAATATAATATATCAAAGTTTGTTTTACAATTACATAAAAATCTTGAAAAACAAAATCGCACACCTCACCCGCGAATCAGGGCTAGATCCGACACTGATTAGGCCTATAAACATTTGTTTAATGTTTTATTATTTATTTATTTATTATTTATTTATCCCAGAACAGTTTTACAACCAGTAATACTGGGATATAATAAAAACAACATAACACCAACAACATAACAAACCTGAAACAGAAAATACACATAGGATCTACAGTTAATATAATATAAAATTATAAAACACATTTACCCTACAACAAACAACACTTTTTCTTAAAAGTAAAAGTTGAGTCATTAAAAAGATCTAAATCAAAGTCATTTCTACTGCCTGAAAGGTTATTAAAATTGGTCAGCACTCTAGGCAAATAAGAGTATTTATACAAATCAATCCTAGCCTTAGGAGGATAAAATAAATAAGTATGTCTTGCCCTACGAACAGGCACATTAAAATTAATTAACTGTAAAACATCTGGGCAATCGACCCCATTGGTTAAAATCTTTTTTAAAAACACGAGGTCAGCAGTCTGCCTCCTACCACAGAGCGACTGCAAGCGCAAGTTCCTTCTGTGGTACACAAATGTAGGATCGCTATGATGTGACAACCATTTAACAAACCGCTGCTGGAGTCGCTCTAAACTGTCAATTTTTGTCTTGTGATGTGGTGACCAGAAAATACTTGCATACTCCAACTGCGGCCGCACTAATCCCAAGTCGTCTAATTGTATTTTTAGAGAAGGCAAACTGAAAATTTCGCTTAACGAAGCCCAGTAACTTGAAAGCTTTAAACAGAATAGTATGAATATGTTCATTAATCGAAAAATCAGACGTTAACAAAACACCTAGATCATTTACACTAAACACCCTATTAAGTGTATCGTAATTGACAGAATAATTGAAGTGAATTCGATTTTTCTTACCCACACAGCACGGTAACGTTTCCTCAACATTAATATAAGTTTTCTATTAAACATTCGATATATCCTCACAACGTTTGGTATAGTAATTGTAACATTGATGAAATATCCAAATGTCCCGCTGCATACGAACCTCATAACGTTCATGCAACTTGTATCACAATGTTGTGTAAACGACCAGGTAACAACATTGTATGGTGTTATACTCATGTTCATGTAACTTTGTGGTAACATTTAAATAGTAACATGGAGAAACGTTACTAGAACTTTGCTTTTACACTTCTTAAATAATGTAATAATTATGGTTGCTGCAAATATCTTTTTATCGATGATTATTCGATTATTGGATAATCGATTGATTATCGATAAAAAAAATTTAATTGAATTATTGATTAATCGTAGGTCTGCGAGTATGTACTCACTGAATTGACGTAAAGATATACTACTGATTGTGCGTATATATTATTTCGAAACACCGATTATAATTAAATTATATTTTCATGTATTGATAATTGGAATGGGATCATATGGTGGCAACCATATAGTAATAATTCAGTTTCAGAAATCATTTGCTAGTGCAGCAACATATTACCTTTTCACACAACTTAGGCCTAGATCAAGAAACGTACAGCACTGGCACAAATTATGACAATTTTAACATTTTATTCAAGTCGCAGCCATGGTAGGCCTATAGCCTAACAGCATGGGACCATAATCAATTTAAGGCTGATACAAACGCGCGAGCGTGGCTGGTAAAAACGAATCAACTGCAAGGTATAGGAATAGATAGATATATGTATAAGCAAATATAGGTAATCCAAGATATGAGCTTGACACAATTCAATCACTCACTCAGCGGTATTAAAATCCTTCCAGGCATTGGTCAAAGCATTTAAACACGATCACGAATGAGAGAGGCAACGAACAAACGCACTTTCAGCAATCAGTCGATGAAGATGGAACCCACAGTGGTTCCGAAACGTCAAACTCACACAAGAGTAAGGTAACGACGCGACGCGTCGAAACGACCCGTTTAACACCTTTTTTAAAGTCATTCCGTCTCTTCCCGTCCGTCCGCCCTTTGACGCCGCGCTCCATCACGTTAAACACAACAGCCACATGAACACGCGTCTTTCTCTCCCGACGACTGATTGTCGAATGAGCAGAGCACAGACAAGACAGGAAAAGCTACCCCACACCGCAAAAAACCGTTGAGATTTCAAATGTAACGTTCTCTGAAAGTGAAATGAGCCAGTTTCTAACGTTTCCACATGGTTTTTTCCAAGACATTAACGGAAAATGGCACGACATTGTAGCAACGTCAATAAAATGTATCTAAGTAAAGGTCAATATTGTTTGCTTTTTATCCACCGAAATGTTAGTTACTAAATGTTGCAACATCGTTGTGAGAATGTTTTTGAACACCAAAGAATATTGTAACAAACATATCATTTTCCGTACGTTGTATAGATGTTATAATTTGAACTAACATTCTGGGAACATTGTAACATAAAAAGTAACGTTTTGAAAACGTGGTGTGCTGTGTGGGTAGTCGTAAAAGTAATAACAAAACATTTTTAAAAATTTAAATTCAACTTCCAAGAAGAGCACCAGTCACATAACCTTACAAAAGCTTCTTGAAGCTGTAAACAGTCTTGCAAAGATCTTACTGCAGCATACAGTTTGATGTCATCAGCATACATAAGACATGGAGAAGAAACTCTACATGGGATATCATAAACAAAAATGTTGAACAGCAAGGGCCCCAAAATGGAGCCTTGAGGAACCCCTGACGTAACCTCTTCAGCCCGAGAACTCGCCCCATTGATGACAACTGTCTACTTACGTCCCGTTAGGTAATTAGACAATAATTTAATCATTGAGCCAGATATGCCGAGATGTCCAAGCTTGTCGATAAGAAGTGAATGACTCACAGAATCGAAAGCTTTTGAAAAGTCGGCATAAAGAGCATCCATTTGTACACCCTGATCTAAATTTTCAGATATTGTGTTACAATAACCAACAAGATTGGTAACTGTTGATCGACTTGGCATAAATCAATGCTGACAATCCGGAAAAAAGGCTTAACATGAGAAAAAATAATACCATGCAAGAACTTCTCGAATATTTTGGAAAAAATTGGAAGGAGCGAAATCGGCCTATAATTAGTGGCCCCATTCCTATCACCACTTTTGAAAACCGGTGTGACATTTGCCCATTTCCACCTCTCCGGGTATGTTCCTTCCGACAACATACGATTATACAGAATAGTTAAGGGAACGGCTAGCTCAGCAGCACAAGCTTTAATTATAGCTACTGGAACATTATCACTCCCCGGGAAAAAAAATGGAATGCTGAAAAATAAACAACAATCAGTTTGCACTTTGCCTAATAAGTTAGTGTACAGGTGATTAGGATTTAGTAGTGAACAATCTTTGAGTAAAACCTTCAGTGAGGATTACTTGGGGCAGGAATCTAGTCCGGCACCCGATAAAAGTATAATTAAAATTAAAATCCTGGTCGCCAACTGGTGAATGCTGGGACTAAATAATCTTATAAAATAGACCCTGGACATTCCGTCCTAACTATTCTGTAAGAGCGAATAATACAAGTAGGTGGCTACCCCAGTTTATAAGTACAGCGACAGCAAAAGCGAATATAATATTTATTAATGTAAAATTTGAATGTTTGGCTAAGAGCAGTAGTCTCCATTTTCGTTTGCAGTTCTCGAGAACTAGAAAACGTGTGTACAACGTGTGTGTGTAGATCCTTGAGATCCCCAGCCATGGACTCCCAGCCTCCTTGTTGTTTCTGCTGCAGGCTTACAAAATATTCGATCATTAAATACGCAGTATTAAAACAAAATTCATCAATAATTGTTTTCTTTACACATTTGCAGGCTTACTGTGGTGTGACGATTCTTTCCATAATGGTTGAGAAAATATGGGCATTGGTCTTCTTACTTAGGCTGCTATAATGCCTTGTTGCGTGCATTCACATCCCTAGTTTACCATCACTTTGTTTCAGTGTGGAATTACAATTATGTTTTTATCCGGTGGTAAACTTCAATCAATTACGTTGTATATTAAAGTAAACTAGACTTACGTGTTCAGCATTATTGGATTCAGGACACTAGTTTTAATTTAGGCATCACGAACCTAACAAATCAATAGGTTTTGAGTTAAAGCTATGATTATTTGCGATTTTTATCTCTGTTAATGCATTACAAATAAAAATAATAAGGCGCAATTATAGCGTTCGGTGTTTTCATTCCGTGTGGCCTAAATGATACATTAAAACTGTTTTTGGAGGTACCACTATGGGTTACAAGTCCTGATAAGCAGGTCCAAACAAAAGACTTAAGTAACATCGATTATATTTCCAAACCGTTGTATGGTACACATACATATCACGCATTGTTTTATGTTTTCATGCGAGTCCAATCAGACAGATTTCGACTAGATTGCATCGTCCCTGCCGGTCAGTCAGAGTGGCAAGTTTTAAATAGTTTGCATGCTCGTGGGTTCCCAAATATCATTGTAATGCATTATACGTGTGTGTGTGTGTGTGTGTGTGAGCTAGGTGCGTGTCGGCTGTGCCCGCTCAGAGTTCCCGCATGCGACCTGGCGAGGAGCGAGACACGCTGCCTCACTGTCGCCAACCTTGTAGCCCGAGTCTCTTGCAGACGAGCTGAGCATACGTGCTGTATGTATGTTGCTGTATGTAGGCAATCTTTATCACTCGTAATTAAAATCAAAATACATATGATTACGATAAGCTAGTTTAATCTTGTCCCCATTTAATTGTCAAAGAATTTCAGTCAGAAATAATTGAGGCGTTTTACAAACACAACCTTAGACCAGACTTACCGATTTCTAGCCCATACCATGGAAAAGTTCGTATTTTCACTGGGAATGATACTATCATAAAAGTTTTTACAAAAACAACCCATGTTACACTTTTAGGCTTGAAAAACAACAGATTTTTTACAAAAACAACCAGTTCGTTTTTCCAGCTTTAAATGCGGTGCATTTAGGTTTCAGCTGTCCAGCTGTTCTATGTTGAAACTATTGATATATCCCATATATCATATCAATCATATAGAACTTTCTGGAACTCTACCTGAACAAAAATGCATACTATTTCAAAATATTTTACCAAAAACACATATGTCCGAAGCTTTTTTTTTGTCTTTCTGGTAAATACTATGACAAAATGCCATAGCAGGAATAAAAACTATCATCAAGATACACAGTTAAAACCAAATATTAGAATCTTATTACATTAATTACGGATAGCATGAATGAAGTTTAACTGATCTCCTGCAAAATGTGTTTTTGGACATTAGCGTTAAAAAAAACGCCTCAACTGTCCTTCATCTTCATATATCATCCCTCATCGTCTCGAATATCAATATTGAAATAGAATATATGCAATAGGTAATGCAATATTATTATATTGCAATAAAATATAAACTAAAATTAGCATCATTAACAAAATTCAAGTAAAGATTGCAGAAATTTAAAATGGCATACCGTTTATAGAAATGTTTTAAATATTTTACGGATTTGTGAGGTAAAGAATGTTGACGATGGGGGGGGGAGATACACACTTGTGCCCGTAACTATAAAACAAAAATGATAAGGTCGTTGGATCACAAAGCAAATCCAACTCTCAAGCTTATTGTTACATTGATAATTATTCTGAAGCAGCTGATACCTGAAAACCAGAGTTATTGAACGTAAGCAAAAATCTTGTGATAGTGCAATCATTTTCCAAACCATAAATTCTTTTAAAATAATGATTTGGTTAGCATTAAAGATAATTTTAAAGTATAATGAAAAATTGCCCTTCGTACGGATCTGGTTGTTGGTTGTTTTCGAAACATTTCCGCTCGAAAACTAAACGCAGCTGGACTCGATCCTTTCAAGCAAAGATTACCTGCGGTTAACTTTATAAAGAGGGCCATTTAACAGGTAACGTGTTAACTGAAACATGCAGAGCAAGGGGCATTGATACTCCGACGTCATGATTACCCTCGCTCGGCATGCTTATTATACTTCTGGCCTCACATAACATAAAGTTACCCAACTTCGGTAAATTTTTCAGATGCTTTGGCTTGCTTAGTCTTCTTCCCCTGCAGTGATGGGTATTTTAATAATTTTAAAAGTTAAACCAACAGTGTTGGCTCGAGTATTAAGCGCGTGACTGATTCGGTAGGTCCCGGGTTCAAACCCCGTCGAGACCGGCAATCCTCACTAAAGTTTTTTTCCGAGGTTTTCCTGCGAATGCAAGGGATTGAGTCCTCTTAGACAGCCCTCGGACATCCCTTCACAATTGTCGTACCTAGTTGGACACCTGAAGAGAAGCATGAATTGCACCCTGGGCAGGCTTCCCACAAAAATTACAATCAACACAATCACAATCGATTGTATCTGTAAATAAATTGTTCAATAAAGGCAACCTAAAAAAAAAATATATATATATATTATTATTATTATTATTATTATTATTATTATTATTATTATTATTATTATTATTATTATTAAGCACTGCGTTATACTAATGTTCGCCGACGACGCTGCTCTAATCTCTGTTCATAAGATTTTAAAAGTTGCAGAACAAAACCTTAACGCAGATTTCAGGAGCTTGGCGTGTTATGCTCACGATTGTGAATTAACCCTGAATTCAATTAAAATAAAGTTTAAAACATTTGCTCGCCTTTTAATGATTCACGTTCGGATATCATTCACATAATAAGTCATTCCAATGAGTGTTTGCATACTAGTAATAGTGTGGTGATATGTGAATGTGTTGAGGAGATCGAGTGTGTTGATACTCACGTGTATCTAGGGTTGATAGTAGATAAATATTTTAGTTGGAAGCCTCACATTGATTCAGTTTGCAAAAAGCTTAGAAGTTGCGCATTTCAATTATAAAATTAAAATATTTTGCCTTATACTACCTTGCGAACTGTTTATATCTCCCTTGGCAGAATCAATAATTTCTTATGGTCTATTAGCATGGGGCAATGCGAGTAACATTCACTTAAAACCCATTCAAGTGTTGCAAAATAAAATGTTAAAACTCATTATCCCTGAAAGTAAAAACTCAATCGTTTTCCATACACATGACTGTACACATATTGCTTTTTATTGCCTGTTTCTTAACTGTATCGATTTCGCCTTTTGGTTAAATATTATTTTAGTGACATCTACAAAAATTCACGCAATGAGCATCAATATAATACAAGATTTTTGTTAAAAACTAACGTTGATATTCCAGAATACGGCAATAAGTACGGCCAGAGAACTCTTGAGTATTCCTTTCCGCATCGTTTAATCAATTACCAGAGGATATGAAAGATTGCAATCGTATAGTGAGGTTAAAAATAAACTTAAAATTTACTTACTTTGTTCCATTGATAGGCCTATTGAGTAACTTATAAATCATTTTAATTTGATTAATTTAAAAACTATTTCTTTGTTATACAGTCGTGATTTTTATCATGTAAGAATGTTCTTCGCCTGTCATATCAAATTCATTAGTATATTTCAGTATTGTAAAGTCGTATTCTCGTTGTTGTATAATTATTTATTCAGTTTTATTTAGCCTATGAACATTATTTGTGTAATAAAATTAAAATTTAATTAAGTCTGTCTGATCCATGTACAATAAAATATGTTTCATAATCCACAGACAAGCCGCTATGTGGCTTTGTGGACAACGATGTCAAATTGTTTTTTTGTAAAAAATGCATGTAATATTATTATATAAAAAAAAAAAAAAAAAAATATTATTATTATTATTGTTATTATTATTATTTCACAAGTAATACTTTCGCGACCCGATATAATTGAACAGAAATTATAACATTGACGGGATGTTTCGTCGCGTCGTAATGGTGAATATTCTTGATTGAAATCAAGAATAATGTAAATTATTCACCATTACGACGCAACGAACATCCCGTCAATGTTATAATTCTGTTCTATTATATCGGGTCGCGAAAGTATTACTTGTGAAATAATAATAATAATAATAATAATAATAATAATAATAATAATATATATATATATATATATATATTATATATATATATATATATATATATAATATATATATATATATATTTTATTATTGTAGATACATTTCTTTCTTTCATACATATTTATAATACATTCGACCTTCCACGAACTGCGCATGCAGCTTATCTGTGGAACTATGTTTATTAAAGATAGGATTTATTCACTTCTGAACACTTAACCTAATATAATTGAAATTTGATTTATTGAAATTACCGACATGTGAGTCTAAACAATGTGATAATTATATAAAGTTTGACATTATGAGTAAATTTATGAATGAACAGAATAGATGAAAATTGATAAATACCTGAAAAACAAAAAATATAAAAATCACATAACCACAATTTCCTCACTCAACTATAATATTGTTTTGAAGCAAATATGTCTTTAATTTAATTTTTATATCTCTAAATGAATCTAATTCTTTAATTTCTGGAAGAATCTTATTAAAATATAAAGGTACAGAGTAGCTTAACGATCTCTTCCCATATTTATTGTTAAAGGGTGGTAACTGGTAAATTCCTGCACTTTTGGCTCGAGTTGAAGGCTTTTGGTCAATAAGAATTTTATATTTTTTGTCAAAGTAATGCTTTAATAAAAGCTTATAAACAAAGATTTTCCTAACTGGCAAAACATCAAATAGTAAATACAAATCCGAGACACATTTTCCATCAACGATTTCTCTTTCATTCATCATTTTTATAATTTTATTTTGTAATGATATTACATTTTTAAGTTATAATAATAATAATAATAATAATAAAATAATAATAATAATAATAATAATAATAATAATAATAAATTTCAATTTTTTTTATTTCAATTTATTTGATTAAACACACACAATACATTAAACAATATCAAACAAGCAAGTTGCCTTCATGAGCAGACTGCTCGTGTGAAAGCCTGCTTCAGATAATAACATTTTGATTGTGCCAGCCGCCACGGTAAATATTAATGTAATATACATCCTTAAAACCTTAACAAAATAATTAACCAATTAACTCAATAAATAAAATTCAAAATAAAATGTATAATTAAAAATTCATGATAATAAGTTTAAATGTAACCATTTCAATAAAACATTTCAATAAAGCAACGCACAAGTAGGCCTACATACATAATCTTAATATTAAAGGTAAAAGCAATTTTAAAATGGGAAAGAATTCACCTCTCTTTTACTGCATTTTCTGCAAGTTTTTTAAAACGAACATATTTCATACATGGTTTAAACTCTGGAATCTTGCATAAAATAGAATTGAACAGATATGGGCCTTTATATGATAACTGGTTACGTGTATTTGTTAATCTAAAGTCAGGTATGGTTAAACGTAGCACTGATGAATTTTTAGTATTGACAGCACTATTCACAAAATAATGGTTACTAAGATTACTAAAAACATATAAAACAGTTCTATAAAAATACAGTTGTGGCATGGAAGAATGTCGTACTCTATATAAACAAAGTCAGTTGACTGAAGCCGCTGAGATTAAATATGGTTCTCATGATATAGTTTTGAGCAGTGATCAGTGATGTTAGTTTATAATCAAATGTTCCCCCCAATGAATGATACCAAATTGCAAATTCGATTGGAAAATAGCGAAATACAATTGCCTTAGAACATTTAATGGCATAATTTTTTTAAGATGGTAGATGATATAACTGATGGATCGAAGTTTTATTAACATATTTATGTGCATGCTCAACTCAATGATGAATCCATATACAATCCCAAATATTTTATATACTCGCAGCTTTCAATACACATGCATTTACAATTAGTTGTTTCAATGCAGTTTGATTCATGCTAAACAATGTTCACATGAGGAATAGTAGTCTTCCCTTTAAAACGAAATACAATGAATTTGGTTTTTGAACTATTTAAAACAAGACCGTTATTTCTAAAATACTTAGATAAAATGTGTAGATCATGATTGACAAGCATTTGCAAAATTACATACGTGACGGCTGAAGCACTAAAGCTGCATCATCTGCAAAAAGAGTAACTGAAGCATACAAAGGCAATATTGCGAGATCGTTTATAAAAATTAGGAAAAATATTGGGCCCAACACAGACCCTTGAGGAACCCCTAATAATAATAATAATAATTATAATAATAATAATAATAATAATAATAACAATAATAAAAATAATAATAATAATAATAATAATAATAATAATAATAATAATTTTTGTGGGAAGCCTGCCCAGGGTGCAATTCATGCCTAATATATAATATATATAATGTTCTTGATTGAAATCAAGAATAATGTAAATTATTCACCATTACGACGCAACGAAACATCCCGTCAATGTTTTAATTTCTCTTCAATTATTATTATTATTACTATTATTATTATTATTGATGATTCTTTGGAAATTCCGCTGTTTTTGATTTGATTTGATTGATTAATTTTTGTACAATTATTATTAGGTATAATTCTTTGTTATTTCTAAACGAAATGTCTATTAACAATCTGTGTTTATTTTATTTATTTTTTGTATTTAATCTGTATAGGTATTGGTTGTGCATACATGTAAGTGACCGGTGCGCTCTCAATATTGGTTCTATGCGCCCCACTAATAAGCTGTTTTGCAGCTTAGTGGGATAATATTTATGTTCCGAATAATGTATATTGCAAAGTATGTACAATAAAAATAAAAAAATTATTATTACTATTATTATTATTATTATTATTATTATTATTATTATTATTATTATTATTATTATTTTATTGGATGTATTTCATACAAACTCGGTCAAAACCGGTGCTAATATGTTGTACGGACTTACGTCAAGTACTTCCATGTGTATCTATATTACATACCTACATTATTACTTTGTCTTAACTCTAACTAAAATAAGTCATTTATAATATAGTTTGTAGATGATGTTTTCTTTCTGCTGTGTACGGTCGTGGCCGATTTCTCGTCGCCATCCTAGCATTTGCTCTTCGGACTATGGGAAACCACGAAAACCATGTCAGGATGGAAGCTGTCTCGGAATCTCGAAGTATCATTCTTAGTTTAGAAATTTACGAACTATTCTACACGTGTTGAGTATTACTGCCTTTTGAGTCTCGATGTAAACATTGGGTGGAAGATCTAGTTGTTTAATGCTTTCATGTAGCTTCTTCGGTATGATGCCATTAGCCGATATCACGTATGGGATTGTATTTACCTTTTTCTGTTTCCACATCTTCTTGATCTCAATTGCAAGTTCACTATACTTGTCAATTTTTTTCTTCCATGTAGTATCGACGTTATGGCACATTGGGACAGCAACGTCAATAAGGGTAGTTTCTTGTTTCTTCTTGTCAATTATAATTATATCCGGTCTGTTGTAAATGTATAGTTTGGTCTGTTATAACTGTGCGGTCGTAATATAATTTGAAATTCTTTGCTATCTAGTACTTTCTCCGGTTTGTATTTGTAGTAAGGTGTGTGTGTGTATCAATGAGGTTGTACTTGATTGCTAGTTTTTGGTGAATAATGTTAGCTACTTGGTTATGTCTGTAGAGGTAATCCGTTTGACATAGTGACTGGCACCCGGATATGATGTGTTCGATTGTTTCACCCCTTACACTACATTTTCTACATTGATCGTTTACTGTCGCATCTTGTATAATGTATTTTTTATAATTTTTCGTTGCAATCACTCTGTCTTGAATAGCCAGCATAAAACCTTCTGTTTCTCCAAATAGTTCCCCGTTGTTTAACCACCTATTTGATGCTTTAATATCTACGTGACCTTTATGTAGTTCATCATAATGTCTCTTGTGTAGGGTCTTTTCTGAGAGACGTAACTCTTTTGAAGCGTCAGTTATGAGTTTCCCTTGTAGATTGACATTTTCGTTTGCTAGAATGAGTGGAGTTAATGATTTGTCAGCTAGCACCACAGCCCTATGCAGTGTTGATTGGTTGCTCTTTGTAAAAAATATTTTCTTAAAATGTCTAGTTGTTTAAAATATAAGTTGTTCAGATCATAGGCCTCGTCCTCCTTGTTCTCTTGGAAGTGTCAATCTCTCTATTGCTGATTTAGGATGATGCATTCTGTGTTTAGTAAGTGTAGTACGAGTTAATATTTCCAGCGCGTGGATGTCTGTCTGTGTCCATTTAATGATTCCGAATGAATATGTCAGTACTGGTATAGCATATGTATTTATTGCTGTGATCTTGCTTTTACCGTTTAGATGCGTCTTGAGGATAGATTTTAGTCGCTTCTTGTATGTATCTATCAATTTTTCTTTCATTACTTTATGTTCAATTCTGGCAGCTTGTGAGAATCCTAAATATTTGTATACTTCGTTATCATCCATTACTCCAATCCTATTCCATCATCTAGCTGGAACTCTTCTGCCTGCGTAACCTTACCCTTTTCGATATGTAGCGTCTTACACTTTGTCTACTCCAAACTCCATGCAGATATCTTGACTAAATTCAAATGTAGTATTGATTAAACTTTTTAGTTGAACAAAATTTGATGCATATAACTTTAGATCATCCATGAAGAATAGGTGAGAAATTGTGTGACATACCATATTATTGTCCTTAATTTTAAATCCGTATGTTGATTCGTTAAGCATATGCGACAGTGGGTTTAATGACAGACAAACCATAATGCGCTAAATGAGTCAACCTTGGAAAATGCCACGTTTAATTGGATTGGATCTGTAGTTATCTGCTTGGTTTTTCATATTTAGTTTTAGTGTTGTTCTCCATGTCTTCATTACTGTCTTCAAAAAGTTTACAATTACTGGGCTTTATTTTATATATTTGTAAAATCTGAATAAGCCATGTGTGTGGTGTTGAGTCATAAGCTTTCTTGTAGTCATGTAGTTTACGTGAATATTCCTTTTCTTATTGTGTGCCTGGTTCATTACAGTAGAGTCGATAATGAGTTGTTCTTTACATCCCTGCGAGTTCTTACAGCATCCTTTTTGTTCCTCGGCCATGATATTGTATTCTTCGCAATGCTTATATACTTTATTTGTTATGCATGAAGTCAATATTTTATATATAGTTGGTAGGCATGTAATTGGCCGATATTTACTTGGGTTCTTCGTGTCATTATCTTTCGGTTTGAGAAAGGTTACTCCTTCAGTAAAGAATTCGGGTATTTCTTTAAACTCCATTTATAAACTCGTTGAGACATTTTCTAATTTGATTGTGAGTAGTATTGAATTTCTTATACCAAAAATTTTGAATATTATCATTACCTGGTGCTTTCCAGCTATGTGTAGCACTGATTGTCGACTTTAATTCATCAACAGTACCTTCGAATCTCATCTCATTAACATCGCTCATCCTAGCTCTTTCGTCTTGAATCCATTGTGCATCCTGGTTGTGTGCTACCGTGTTACCCCATATTCCTGCCCAAAACTCTTCTATCTCCATCTTAGTTGGTGTTCCATTTCCTGTTATTTCTTCGGTACTACATAGTTTTTGGTAAAACTGTTTTTCCTTTTCTTTGAACATTCGGTTTTGTTCTTTTCTAATGCTACATTCTCTATATCTTTTTAATCTCTTAGCAAGAGCACTTACTTTTTGTTTAAGTGTATCCAAATATTCGTGAATGAATTTGTTCAGTGTTTCATGTTTTGTGTGAACCTTGATTCTTTCAAATATATTTTGGCAGTAGAGTACCACATTTTTAGATCGATTACCCATTCACAATTGTTCCAATCTACCGATATCTTTCCTAAACTCATCGATTCTCCCAATTAGTCGCTGTTCCCATTTCGGAATTTTCTTCTCTTGTTTTGTCTTTGAAGAGGTAGCAGATTTTACCTTTAAGCCCAAGTATCTAATCACTGCTACAGCTGCACAGTAAGTTATTATTATTATTATTATTATTATTATTATTATTATTATTATTAATATTATTATTATTATTATTATTATTATTATTATTATTATTATTATTATTATTATTATTATTATTATTATTAATTAAACACAATTTATTGGTCGGGACATTTCGCCGCGTCGAATCTGCTTTAATTGCTTTTAGTTATCAGCCCAATGAGTGAGCTATCCTCAGAAAAACAAGATATTAATTCTAAAAACTTACAAAAATAAAAGCCAGCAAAGGCGTTACATAGAAAAAAACAAAATCACAAAACAAACAGTTACATGACCAGGCCGCCTTCTATAACATGGTTACATTCTTATGAAGACTTCTTACAAACCAAAATATCACATTTGAGAGTTTCTGGTACGTATACGATCACTTCGTCGGACCCACTTTCTTGGGCTGATCCAGTTCTGGGACAGGGAGGACGAGAAGGTCTGTATTCGAAAACCGAAAGTAAGATGTCGGGGATAATGCAAACTATTTTGATACGCCAGCGTTGGAGTTGCCTTGAATCTTTCAATATAGGCGCCCACGACCCGCTTAGCTTAAACCCAAACATCACCATTAAAATTTTTTGGTGTTTTAGCAAATTCATTTTCATTTTAAGGTGATGTTGGGTTTAAGCCCAAGCGGGTCGTGCGCCTATATTGAAAAGGATTCAAGACAATCAAACGCTGGCCGTATCAAAATATTGCATTATCCCGACATCTTACTTCCGGTTTCGAATACAGACCTTCTCGTCCTCCCTGTCCCAGAACTGGATCAGCCCAAGAAATGGAGTCGACGAAGTGATCGTATAGTACCAGAAACTCTCAAATGTGAATTTGGGTGTAAGAAGTCTTCATAAGAAGTAACGCATGTTTATAGAAGCGGGCCTGGTCAGGTAACTGTTGTTTTGTGATTTGTATTTCTATGTAACGCCTTGTCTGGGCTTTATTTGTAGTTTTAGAATTATATCTTGTTTTCTGGGATAGCCCACACAGTGGGCTGAAACGTCAAAGCAATTAAGCAGATTCGACCGGCGAATGTCCGACATAAATTGTGTTAATATTACCGGGCCGCGAAGCTTAAATTTGAAATTATTATTATTATTATTATTACTATTATTATTATCATCATTATTATTTATTTATTATTATTATTTTTATTATTATTGAGGTAGTGAAGGAAATTTATACAGTGAAACGTGATCATTACAAAAATAAATTTGAAGTACATAAAGGTGATGCTAAAAAAACATGGCAGGTAATTAATGAAGTAATAGGGAAATCAAAGCGTAAATCAGTTGACAAGGTGATTAACAAATATTTACGTAATAAATACAGTGATGAAGAAATTGCTAACAGATTTGTTGATACTTTTGTTGATGAGATTAATGTGATTCAACATAATTGCTCTATTGTAACTTCTAAGCTTTTGCCTCCTTTAAGTCAGAGTCAATCTATGTATCTAGGGAAAGTAAGTGTAACATCTGTGCTTAAAATTATCCGTAACTTAAGCGTTACTAAACAACCTGGAATTGATGGGATTAGGGTGATCGACTTGCAATACATGCACGGCTGAGGATATTAGTCCCTTAATTGCCAAAATAATAAACCTGTCTCTAGAAAAGGGAGAAATACCTGATTTGTTAAAAGTTATAGTTATAGTTAGTATTCCACTGACTGCCACTTAAAAAAAATTCGAGTACTACAAAATAAGCTATTGCGCCAAATAAGACCACGTAATTGTCAAACTCTGTCGACTCGGGAGACATACCTCTTTTGCAATCTTCTTCCTGTTGACTGCTTTTTCACTTACCAACTTTTAATAAAATATTACTTTAAAAATGATTATAGAATTCTTGTGCAGAGAAACAAATGGACACGTAGTCAGGTTAAACAAAAATTTGAAGTTCCTAGAAGTAATAATAAATAATACGGTCAGAGGCGCCTTGAGTGTTTAGTCCCCGAGTCTTTCAATGACTTGCCTGATCAGTTATTACATTTTACAAAAATTTCCGAGTTCAAGCAAGAAATAAAAATACATTTGTTGTCAAAATTGAGTGCTCTTGTCTAAATCTGTTCTGCTCTTGCCTTGTTTCGTACTCATCATTTAGCTTTATTTATGTTGTGTTTAAATAACTTAAAAAGCCTTGACGTGGTGTTGTGTTTTATTTCGTTGTTAGTTACAGTTAATCTACTTTAATTTGTTGGATGAGCGTAGCGAGCGAAGCGAAGATTCCATTCTACTACACTGGAGAAAAAAATCCGGAATGTTTTTTTTTTCTGTATTTTTGTCTGTTTGTCCACACGATTCCGGCTAAACCGATACTCCGATTGCGATGAAATTTTATGGAGGCCTTCGAAATCTCTGAACTTAGAACTGCCACGTTTTTGAGCGCAATCGAAAAATTTTTTCTCATGAAAATTGCAATTTTACGATTTTTTTCGATTTTTAAAAAATTTCTTCGACTTATAACACCTACATGCTTTATCCGATTTTAATGATTTTTGCACAGAATCTTTATTTTATGAATTAAGATATTCTTGTGAAATTTGAGCGCAATTGAAAAAATATTTATCATAAAAATCGAAATTTTACGGGTTTTTTCTTTTTTTAAACAATTCTTTGACTTATAACACCTACATGCTTTATCCGATTGAAATGATTTTTTCGCAGAACCTTAATTTTATGAATTAATATATTATTGTTTAATTTGAGCGCAATCGAGAAATTATTTCTTATAAAAATTTAAATTTTACGATTTTTTTTAACAATTACGATTTATTAAAAAAAATTAGAAAAATAAAGTTAATTCTTTATTTTATTTTATTTAATTTAAAAAAAATTCAATTTAATAATGATTTTTCCACAGAACAGCAGAAAATTCCCATAACACATGGCAGCTCAATGCACCAATTAAGCTCATCCAACAACGCGGCGGGACTTAAGCAATTTCCTAGTTTACTTAATGTTTATGATTTTTTTTTCATGTTTCCTTCCTCTATGGTTGTTTTTGTTTAGATTATGTGATTTTGTTTATTCCACAGATGAGCCCGCATAATGGGCTTTGTGGGTTTCTTTGAGATGTATCAATGATATTCTGTTTTGTGACAATAAATTGAGTTGAAAAAAAAAATATTATTATTATTATTGTTATTATTATGCTATTAGTTCGTTAGCTATTTGACCCAGAAATATAATGTTTATTGAGTGTTTCTTTAAACAAAACAAAAGATTCGTAGCGGAAGGATTAACACAGTTGAAAGAGCAACCTGACTTGATCTTATGAAACTAGGGCCTACTGATGTAGGGGCTACAGCGATGATCAGTTACAACTTGATGACAAAAATACTTCACACCAACAGTTAATAATTGTACTAAGAAGAACCGCAACTAAATAAACGTAGACCTACTACACAGATTATAACATTGTTATGTAACTTAGAGCATATATTATCAACATATAATATATTTATATATTTATATATATATATATATACATATATATATATTATATGTTTTGTCTTAAGCTTTCGTGATCCATGGTTAATGTTTTAAGTATCTTTACGGTAAATAATCACGCACAGTTTTATAGAAAATAACTTTTAATCCCAACGTTTCAGAAAAACTATGTTTCCATTTTCAAGGGAAGGGTAAAACAAAAATTCAATAAAACAACAACAGCATTATAAAAATAAACAAATAGAAACAAAAAACACACTACCTTGCAAACATAGAAAATTACAAAGATCCAATTGCAGTGAACCTAAAATCAAATCACTTGGTTGCATATTGAGTGTGACTTCTTGTGACCATTCTAGCAGGCCTATCGCTGTCTTCATGTCTTGGTACCATGTTTGCAAGGTAGTGTGTTTTTTGTTTCTATTTGTTTATTTTTATAATGCTGTTGTTGTTTTATTGAATTTTTGTTTTACCCTTCCCTTGAAAATGGAAACATAGTTTTTCTGAAACGTTGGGATTAAAAGTTATTTTCTATAAAACTGTGCGTGATTATTTACCGTAAAGATACTTAAAATATATATATATATATATATTTGAGGTTTCGTGTTATTATGTTTACCATCTTAAATAATTAAATGCTTTTTCGGTTTAATCCACGTATATTGTTTATTAGGCCGACGTTTCGATGGATTTCACCCAATCTTGTCCCCAGGGCAATAACAACTAAGTAAAAAAACCCAATAACTAAATACATTCAAAGGGAACGAACAAAAACGAATAATAACATAAACAACATAATATAATAGGCAATGCAAGAATTACTACAGGAATTTATCGTGGAAAGTTTAGAAAACTGTCATGTTATTGAAATTAGATTAAGTGCTATCTCGTTACCAGAACTGTGGGATGATTTCTGCTTCTTCTTGTCTTGCACCTGACTTGTGAGGTAAGCACGTATGTAAATTTTGACACACTGATGGTTAGTCACATTACTAACTTGTTACACAGGATATACAGTGAGGTAAAATGTCTTATGTTTGATAGCAGTGTTACTGTGGGATGATTCTTATTCTGTCTGACTGACTTGTGAGGTAGCAGGTAGTGATTTTGACAGTATGGTTAGTCGATGTAAGGTAGCTGAGGAGTAATGTTGTTAATGTTCTTGGTTTATGGCAAAGGTTTATGAAGTGTTTTTGTATATTGGGTTTTTTACTTGAGTTGCTTTACTGTCTTTGACAAAGATTGGTGAAATCCAGTCGAAACGTCGGATTAAATAAACAATATACGTGGTAAACCGAAAGAAGTAAATTTAATTATTTAAAGATGGTAACATATATATATATATATATAGCATATACAATTTAATGTAATATCAACTAATCTTTGCAAGAGGTCTTTTTACAATATCACAACATTTTTGTTGCATGTTTTGTGCTGAAACGTTGAAACAATGAAATATATTCGATGCGGCGAAATTACCTGACAAATTAATTGTATTTATAATATTGCGGGCCTCAGAAGCCTTAAATTTGAAATAACAATAACATAATCATCATCTGTTGCCACGTCGGCATTGAAGACAGGCCTCTCCATCTTCTTCTGTCCTGCCACCACTCTTCTCCTAATAAATGATATATTTTGCGGGTAAATATTTCCGGCTGTGAAAGCATAAAGTTTGAAAATAATAATGAAATAAATAAATACAATATGCGAGAGAAGATTTATTGTTATATCGCAAATCGAATAAAATTGATCATTACATATTATTCAAGTCGCTTAGTTCTAGGTAGGTGCGTGTATCGTCCATATGAGTGCATGCGTATGCTCGTGAGTTTATGATCAGTACCACCGGTACCACGGACCACCCGAGTCCAACAATAACTATCGAACAACATGAATACAGTCATACAGAAAAGTTTCAAGTGCATGGTCGTCAGTTTGAGAACCAGTGTTGAAATATACAAATAAATTTAAATTCAAATTATGAAATTTAAGGGTTTTGTGTTGCGTTCGGTCAATTAGCCACTTCTAATGCGCATTTTAATGCTAGCGGAGCAGCGCTTCTTAATTTATACTAGCAAAGCGTGAGCAATTTGGATGCAAACACGAACTAAATATTTATAACCTCTCTGAACGAGTTTTGATTTAATTGATGGTTCTATTCGTATCAGGATTGACACGATTAACAAGAAAGTTATGATAATTTTTCACCCAGAAACTTGAATATTTGATATTTTGAATTAATATAATAAATTAATATACATATAACTAATTCAAACTTCGGGTGGTGGTTTCCCACACTAATTCTGAATCCTACTGATCGAAACTAAAAACCTAAAATAAAAACGATATTTGAATATTTGAATTCAAAGATAATGCTTCTTTTCCCACAATATTTCTAAATCCTACCGATCCACACTAAAAACCTGAAATCAAAATGCAAGACACGATCGAAAATCGATCGAAAATCGCTGTTATTGCGAAGGACGTCAACTCAATCAAAAATCAAGTGTGGATGAGGTTCTGTTCTACATAGCAAAACAGTGCAATATACATTCACAGTGTACATTAGCTATGCACAAAACACGCTTTTATATAAGGCTAGAATAATATAAGACTACCTAGACGAAATTATTCCCCGTGAAAAGCCCAAACGCATGGGGCTTCTAGAAACAATATATATATATAATATTGTTGTTTAACTTAATTATGAGTTGTTTCCAGTAGAGGTGTAATTTAATTGTGTTTTAGTACATTTTGGCCTTGGTATAATTATGAATGTATATACAGAGAAAATGTGTTGGACATTAATTGTGGACTTCATGGTATTTGGGCCTTTTTTGTAGCACATTTCACAAATTTACGTATCCTCACACTAACATGTACGCTAATTATCTCTGCAGCAACTTTGGTATATTCCAATCCTGACCATTTTCCATTAAATAATGCCCACCATTCCCATTTTAATAGATATAATACTAACATTTTCATACCAAAATCTAGCCACACATTCTTTGACAAAAGCCCGACTCACGTTTGTAGTACAATATTTAATAAATTACCAGCTTCAATTAAATATTCCAACTCACTTACACTCTTTAAGCACAAATTGAAAGACTTCCTTACAAATAAAGCTTATTACTCATTAAGAGAATTCCTAGATGACCATTGAACAATTTAACTTATTATTTTCACACTTCTCTCACACCACTTTTTTTCTCTCTTCACTTTTTCTATGATTTAAAAAATTGTAAAATGTATTCATGTAATATTATCTTATTTATTATGTATAATAACAAATGCATTAGCATTGTTATTGATATTTTGTAGTATATTTTAATTACCATAATCTGTATTAATTGTATTTGTATTTGTTGTTATTATTTGTAATTTGTATTTGTCCCATATATATGCAATGCATATATCAGTGGACTGAAATAAAGAAAGAAATAAAGTGACAGCAAATATATTCATTTAAATGAATGTATGCAACACACACAACTATGATCTAAAATGTTTATTACAGTATTTAGTAGTAGTTATTTGCTAAGAAAGCGGGTTGTAATATTTTACTGATGCCCATCTTTTACACACATATATTTCGAATTTAAATAAATAATTATTAGGAAGATTCTCGTAACTGTTTTTCAATATATGTTATGTTATACAAATCCGTCTCAATTGGGTTTCTTACCTAAAAATAGTTTATTACGTGTGTACATCTTTTTTTATTTTTGAAAATTTTATCTCGATATTTTTTAACATCGTAAAACAGAAGAATGCCGTCAAATTGATTGTATGATTACTGTGATTATTTCGTGGAAATTATCTCTTTTTTATGTTTATGTGACTTTAAAACTAAATTTCCTTGTGACCGTATAGGCTAAGTATTTGTAAACATTGATTTGATGGAAACACTTTGAGTCTTTGACTTCGAGTTGCTTGAGATTGTGTGTGTATTTTATAAGCAATGACTATAGCGTGCTCATAAATACTCTACACTTAAAATAAGTAATTCCTTAAGAAGTTTATTGGGTCGCTCAGGAGTTGAAATGATCACGCGGCATTTTCTAAGGCCACGAATTCAGTGGAATGTATTATCAATAACCTTGTGCATACACTAGCGGCCACATTTACTTCAACTAACTTTCCAAAATAAAATATTGAAATCTCATTAAAATCGTGATTCATATTTGAACTTCATTTACACTATTTATCACATCCTGAAAATCAGAGAATGCTTCTTTTGTGCGCATAGAATCCGCGCACATCCAGCCATATACACCTATATAATTCTTGGTTACATGGCATGTTTTTCCACAACGGTAACAGCAAACTATAGAAAAGTTCTTATCTGTTTACGTGCATTTCGTCCGTCTTCCTGTGTGTGGACCAGAGTTACACAAACACGGAAGAGAGAAAAAACTATGAAGCGTGATCACAGCTGATCACCTGCAGGAAGCCACTCTAAACATTTCCCTTGTCGTTGCTAAACTCACACACACACCGGTTTACCTAAGTTTTATATTTTTTAAAATGAGATACGATCTATGAAAACTCCAACATGATGAAGGACAATTTAATTAATTAAATACTAATTGAGGGACAGATACGATGGGTAGGCTTGTGTAGTCTGCGCAGGGAGCAATCTTAATTTTATAACTTTCAAACACGAGTTTTATATTTTGAGTTGTTCACGACTTGATTGGCCGTGGGAACGTATTCGCAATGTATATCATATTCCATGATTCATAGAGTTGTGGTATAAGAAGGGAAACGAATGAAACACATTTTGCTAGATATGTTACATATCTACATTTCATTTTTTATAGATGGGTAAATGTCAACTTTTGAATATATAACAACCTTAGAATTTAGCTGTTTTACCGGAACAATCTACAATTGACTGAGATATATGAGTTATCTGAACTTGTAAATGACACTAAAAAAAAGGTTTTTGTACAAACGACCACAAATTATGTTTGTATATAACTTATAACATTTTTAATTATTATTATTTTTATTATTATTATTATTATTATATTATTATTATTATTATTATTATTATTATTATTATTATTATTATTATTTAGATACTTGGTGCAAGTATGTAAATTTATTCATCTAATACTGTGTTGCTTTTTGTGTTACCTCAAGTATAATATTTTTATATTCAATATTCAAGTTTTGTTTTTTTTTAAGTTTGTTTTGTTATACAGGACGGTGTTCCACTGAGTTTGTTCTATTTTTCTTTGTTATTGTTGTAATAACTTCGCACAACACCGTTTGTATGAAATGTACACATTGTTGTGGTTTAAACCACAGACAAGCCTTACTTTAAGGCTTTGTGGACCGAAGCATATAAAAAATGTACACATATGTAATTAATGAATAAAAAAAAAAAAAAAATTATTATTATTATTATTATTATTATTATTATTATTATTATTATTACTACAAAAATTCACGCAATGAACATCAATATAATACAAGATTTGTGTCAAAAATTAACTTCGATGTTCCAGAATACGTCAATAAGTACGGCCAGAGAACTCTTGAGTATTCTTTTCCGAATACGTTTAATCAATTACCAGAGGACATGACAGATTTACAATCGTATAGTGAGGTTAAAAATGAACTTAAAATTTACTTACTCTGTTCCATATATAGGCCTATTGATTAACTTATAATTCATTTTCATTTGCTTAATTTAAAAACTGATTCTTTGTTGTACAGTCGCGTTTTTCGTCGTGAAGGAATGTTCACGGCTATTGTGTCATATCAAATTCAATTAAATATTTCAGTATTGTAAAGTCGTATTCTCGCTGTTGTATAATTATTTATTTAAGTTTTAATTAAGCCTATTAACATTATTTGTGTTATAAAATGAAAAATTAATTAAGTCTGTCTGATTCATGTACAATATATTATGTATTCATAATCCACAGACAAGCTTTTCACATGTTATTTTGGATGAGCGAAACGAAGACTAATTTCACTGCCCAGTGCCCCCCCCCCCAAAAAAAAAAAAAAAATAGTTCGTTTTTTTTTTTGTTTGTTTGGTCGCGCTCTACCGGGAAAATGGCATATGCGATCTTGATGAAAATTTGAGGGGACCTTCGAAATCCCTAAACTTAGACTTGCCAGGTTACAATCAATCAAATATTTCTTATGATTATCGTACTTTAACGATTTTTTCAATTTTAATGAGATATTTTCGTGATATTTGGCAAACGGCTTCTCCGATCTTGATGAAACTTTTTGGGAACGTTTAAAAATAAAATCACTGAAATTATATACGTTATGATTTTAGAGACACATTTGAAGAAATATTTCTCATAGAAACCGTACTTTTACGATATTTTCCCGGGTTTTTAATACGATATTTTCGTGACATTTGGACCGATTCTGACCAAACGGGTGGGGCTACAACGTTCATATTTTACATTGACAAAGATTATGGCGATGTAGTGCCTTTTGAAAGAAAAATTAGAAAAAGTAGGTCAAAATTCATAGAAATAAAGATTTTAATATAAGCCTTTTACAGGTGTATAATTAACAAGTAATATCAAGTAACTATAGAATAAGTATGAGATCCCACTTAAAAACGTAATCATTGGACAGAAATATTTAAAAAAAAACTCATCCATCAACGCGACTGGAAAAAGCGTTTAGTATAATATTTTACAAATTTCAATGTGGGTGTATATGACTTTGGAATGAAAGGAAGGAAGATCCTTTCCTTCCTGTGACGTTTGCAACAAGGGTACTAGCACGATTCTGGTACAAGCAAGAACGAACATTTCGTAACGTTACTGTTTCGATTCATATAATTTGTTAGTACTAATAAAGTAAAACCGACATACCGTCCTTATACTTGCTCGTTATTATGTACTTACAAACTGTCTAACACATGTACAGTTGTTTATTTGTGTGTACACAACACAGCACAGGCTTCATAAACAATATGAAATGTATCCCCTTCAAGTTCCACTCCCGACAAAACGAGGTGTTGTACACACGAAATAACTAACTATAACGTATCTTTCTGAAATGTAATAAATGGACATCAACTTCATTTACCACGGAAATTATTTCACTAGCACAAAGCGTGCAGTAAAGGTAGGCCCTATTCATGTTAGTGGATATACCTTATTAACTCGATCGCTCCCATGCTTATTTTTTGTCAGCTTACCCTACAACGTTCGGCTTCTGGTCATCCGTCCACTTATTAAAATATCCACTCCCATTGTAAACCAATCGTTAAACGATGCCAAGACTACGTATTAAGGTATGCGTTTGACAGTCAAATTATTGTCGGATAATTAGTTGAATGTTCTCCCATGTGGCTGTAGAGTGCAGACCACAACGCGACAGCCGGCTGGTGTCGCGCACGAGATGTGTCACACAAACAAAGCATTATTCTGACCGACCAAGTGCGCGTTCCGTTGCGTTTACATGGATAGCTCGGCTTGGCACCTGGCTGGCGTTGGTAAAATACTTCTACATCAAGACAATAGGAAGGGGATTGACAGACCAAGTTTTAGAAATTGCTTATTGATTGATTTGTTTGACGTATTTTTGGCGCAACGCTACAGCAGAATACCTCCTGAAAATACCAAGAGCCATCATTGTATTCTTCTATGTGTCGTGATTATTTTATGTTCAAACATTTACTATACATTATGAATTAATCATTAATACTTCAAAAAACTTATTTTGAAATAATTGTTATATGGCATTAACTAATTTTTAAAAAATTTGTCCGTAATCATAAAATAAGATTTGCAATAATTTTTCAATACTTTGGAATGATGAATTTTGATAAACTGAAAAACCATACGTTTGAACAAAAGTATTCTGTGCTAATTGTAATTACGTTATTAAAAAACATACACTATTAGCTACAAGAAAACAGCATAAAGCATAATTAAATTTTAAACATCATCTACAAACTAAATTATGAATGACTTATTTTAGTTAGAGTTAAGACAAAGTAATAATGTATGTAATATAGCTACACATGGAAGTACTTAACGTAAGTCCGTACAACATGTTAGCTCCGGTTTTGACAGAGTTTGTATGAAATACATCCATTAAAATAATAATAATAACAACAATAATAATAATAATAATAATAATAATAATAATAATAATAATAATAATAATAATAATAATAATAATAATAATAATAATAATAACAATAATAATAATAATAATAATAATAATAATAATAATAATAATCTAGGATGGCGACGAGAAATCGGCCACGACCGTACACAGCAGAAAGAAAACATCATCTACTAACTATATTATAAATGACTTAATTTAGTTAGAGTTAAGACAAAGTAATAATGTAGGTATGTAATATAGGCACACATGGAAGTACTTGACGTAAGTCCGTACAACATGTTAGCTCCGGTTTTGACCGAGTTTGTATGAAATACATCCAATAAAACAATAATAATAATAATTGAAGAGAAATTATAACATTGACGGGATGTTTCGTCGCGTCGTAATGGTGAATAATTTTCATTATTCTTGATTTCCCGACGTAGCGTTATCACTGTGGATGACATATCCCAGCAAACACGAATTGATGGGCCCTAAGTGGCCCGCAAGCGGCTGGCCAGAACTGAACTGGCCAGCCGCTTGCGGGCCGGCATCTTTGGCCAGTTACGGCTCGCTCTGATTTTGTCCCACCGGCCATCAGCCGGCCGTCACTTGTGGCTCACTTCCGGCCCTTAACCGGCAAATGGCCAAAGATGCCGGCCCGCAAGCGGCTGGCCAGAACTGAACTGGCCAGCCGCTTGCGGGCCACTTATGGCCCATCAATTCGTGTTTGCTTGGAAATCATTGGAACCAGCGCGATCTGGTATCTAAATATGTAAACAAAAAAATTAAAATAATAAGTATAATTGTTATAATATCGGTCTCACAAAGGTATTTCGTCTTAATTTCTGACACCAGTCGAATATCTGTAGGGTGATACACAACATGTATTATTTGCAAGTAATTATAAAGTTTCAAGTTAGGTGTCTCGAACTCGGTCCAGCAGGGCGACTCTCCATCTGTAAGCCTAGCCTCTAACCGTTGGGCCACGGAAGAAGCTTGCTGTGTTGAGGGAATAATCACCTATACATACAATAGCAAATCGACTTTCACTGGATGGGTGATTGTTAAAATATGTTTAGCCGGAAGACGGTTTTCTAGTGATGAGCCAACACATTTACACTGCTGGCCAACCGGCAGCCGGCAAAGTGATGGCCAGCCATCTTCACGCCTGTGGCGGCAAAACAACAGCGACATGGCAGCGGCCAACCATCACTGGGCAGGTTACTAGTATGTTGTGGCCAGCCGTGCGTAGGGTTACAAGTGATGGTCCATGACTAATTCGCTGCTGGCCAACCGGCAGCCGGCAAAGTGATGGCCAGCCATCTTCACGCCTGTGGCGGCAAAACGACATAAACACGACAGCGGCCAACCAACACCGGGCTGGGGTTGTTTTTGTTCTGGCCAGCCTTCAGACGGTATGCCAGTGACAGGCTGACACCTTCTCACTGCTGGCCAGCCAGTGGCCACAGTGGCCAGAAGTGCCAGCACGCAGCCATCACTCTACCGTAACTTATGTGTTTGCTGGGATTATTATATATATTATTATTTTGCTTCATAAGAAGAATCTATGTGCATATTGATACAAATAGTAAAATGGCAGTTACGGACTAAGTAGATCAATTACGTATAATCTTCTGACATGGCCAAAATAACTCATTATGTTTTGGTTCTGTTATACCAGAAGGCTGGGCAATTCCGCAAACAAAGTGTGGGCTGGATGGCTGATTGTAATCTTTATTCTGAGATATTTTGAAACGTTTGTCCATCATGCATTTTGTGAAATTTGCAACAGTATATACATCGGTAAAAAAACAAAACATTCGAGATAATGCAAGATAAAGAACAAAAACGTTTTAAAACCCAACCTGGGCTGTAGATAAAAGTATGTAATAAAAACCAATCAGCAAAATAACATTATTGCGAGATTTGAGTAGATAATCATTCAAGTTAGTTAGTTTAATGAGCGTGTACAATACAAAATAGTAAATGATAATAGAGAAATAAAATTAAATCATATTAACATTACGAGTCATTTCGGTTCGTCATTCTATTAACATGTGCCCGTGTCGTTTCCTAGACTGATTGGTTTCCTGGTAGGAGTGTCAACAAGCCACAGATATTTTGAAGAGTAAGATAATGTGTAAATAAGTTGTCCGGGTCTTATAACATCTTGCTTAATTAATTGTTCTAGTAAGATAATGTGTAAATAAGTTGTCCAGGTCTTATTATAACATGCTCTATGTTGTTCCAGGAACATTAAGACCTCCCGGTCTGATTGGGGGCTCCAAACCAAAAGTCGCAACACCCGCCGTCGTTTCCAAAATTGAACAATATAAAAGAGAAAATCCAACAATTTTCGCTTGGGAAATTCGAGAACGACTGATCTCAGAGGGTAAGTAGAGAATTTGTTTTCTGGTCCAACTAAATGTCTTGGTCATCGGAGCAAAGCATTATTTTGTTGCTACGTGACCAGATATATTTTGTTGACTAGCATATTAATCGATTGATTTTCTTACTTTTAATGCCGATAAAACGATTACTTGCAAGTACCAGAACGACTATTTTCATCGCCTTGCCCCCCCCCCACTCTCTCTCTCTCTCTCTCTCACACACACTCTCTCAAACGTAGCATCATCCCATCTCTATGCCCGTCCGCCTCCCCCTTTCATCCATTGTATTTCCTCCCCTTAGCGAATCTTCAAGTTAAACGGTGTTCGAGATAGTCAAAGTGTTAAGTTAGATAAACTTACACCTGTGCTCGTTAGATTTATAGCCGCCTCTTGAATCACTGTATTTAACACGCCATAACCCGATGATTTGTGTGCGAGCTAATATCTACCAACATAATCAGGTGTGAGCAGGCTGCTAGGTTTAGGCGATAGCTGTTTATACATTGATTTGGATAGTCTATTTATGATAAGGAACGATATTTCACTAACTCGAGAGTCCTCAGGGGCCCGACCTAGTCCTCGAGAATGCTAATTCTATTGCCCTATTGGTAGAGGTGTACTTATCTCAGTAAAATATAGGTGAGAAATTAGGGAGAGAACGAGGATTTGGGGCTTGTGGGAGATTGGGCGATTACATTGTGGCCATACCGAACACAGATCTTGTCAGGGTTCATTTAAATAAGCATGCGGCCGCCGCGTTTCAGCTAGTTCAAGAAGCTAACGATTTGATCACATTTAGCCGATCCCATTTACATAAAGTTAAATAATGTTTGAGCATCGGCATCAGCTGCATTGCGTCGTGTTGGCATCGTTGGTGCAAGAGGCTCAGTCCAACTCTGTCTGTCTGTCTGTATCGCTTACACTAACTAACTGTAGACATAGTTGGGTGTAAAATATGTACACATTTAAGTAAACATCATGATGTGTGTGAACTGGAAGCAGATTCACATAAGGAGCCTCAGCTTCTGCTTTTGATATCAGTTGCTAATTATGTAATTATCACTCTCACCCAGCATTAAAGGTTTAGTCCCTGTCCTGGCATCGAAGCCATAAACCCTTTGGTTTGTTTTAAAACAATGTATTATTTAAACTATATAAGTCTCCACATGAGCAATATTTGAAAGCTAGTGGTGAACCTATGTTCTTGCTGAATGATTTATTAGTAGTAGGTCATCCCAGTATAATAACATGCCTGCGCAAAGCTCACTATCATGTTCCTCAACATCAGGATGCATCACGCGTTATTATTGTCTGGGTCAAGGTGCGCCACTCGATCTTCTAGTTATTGGGTAGGGTCAGTGGTCGAATTGGGGGTGCCATCGTCCCAAAAGAAATATATCGTCTTAGCCCCCCCCCCCAAAAAAAATTTAAAAAAATGAGCCCCCTTTTCCCAAAGACAAACATCCCACGGATTTTTCATTTTATCACAAAACAGAAGTGCAAGGGTTTGTTCGTTATTTTGCTCTAAAGCGCATAGGTTTCTTCTAACCAAAATTGAAAATGCCTAATTAAAAAACAAAATTTTCCGGGGACCATAACATACGACGAAAACTAATATGGCTAGCCGTATTACTAATGAATATGTTATTGAGTAATGTCCCATGTGGGTCTATCATCCACAAACCATTTGTTGTTACACAGACAAGGAAGACAAATTAAGATACTAGGAGCTACGATGTTAGTGGAATTTTATCCATCCAAAGAAAGAATTCGAAAACGAGTAGTAAATTGAACTCGATCGATTATAGATATTACACTTAAATCGATTATTTAACCAACTATTCTCATCCACTAACTAAAGTTCTATTATCGATTGTCAAAAGTAGCATAGAATCGCAAGGCAAACCATTGGCTATTTGGATAGTTTGGGAGAAATATAAAATGGCTGATAAATCAATTGCAGCAATCGAGGAAAGTGATGCAGTCACGAGCTGAACCACCTAGCTGCTGAGATCAAATCTAACTTAAAGCACGGATTTGCTACATTTCTTTCTACCTAATCTATTATCCAGGAATCGTACTTCGAATAGATTCATTCATACGTACACCCGGCGTCAGAAATTAATCAAGGGGTATCGTTGTATCTACAATACTCAGCTCTTGATTTACTTTTGACGCCGGGTGTACATATTCGAAAAACTCCTTAAATTGTCTAAGAGAAGGTTGCGGTTTAATTTTTTTTTTTAAATACAAAATTAAATCATAATAATTTAATAGTTTGTCACACGATTGAAAAATGTGTTTCCGTGTGTGCCCCGTGAGACTCCAGGTCCGTTAAACTTATTGCACCTAAGTGGATGCACGGATTTTATTTACCTGCGAAAACAAGAATATTTTTCAACGCTTATTCAAACTAGTATGAAAGCGTCACACCACATTTAGCGGATGTATAAAAAACTACATATCCTTTAAACACCATTTCCAAAGAAAAAAACACGTGTCCAATGTCGGCCTGTGGTATAAAGATTCACTGATTAAGTAATAATGATAAATTTAGACACAGCATATACATTAATTTAATTTCAGAAGCACGCTGCCACTTCCTCTGACACTAGTTAATTTATCGCATTCCCATTCATTTACCAGAATACCAGTATTATGATTATTGAATAGAATTACTGTCCAGATTTTCGGAAATGATATTTTGCGCACCGTGTATGTTTACCACGTCCTCGCTCTTTCCATGTAAAACATGTTGAATAACAACAATAATATTAGCAGTGATGATAATGAATAACATAGGTATACCTCAAATCATCATCATCATTATTGCCCCCACCCCCTTCAATTATACACTAATAAGCGAGTTACTAATTTTAGAGTTTTAATTCGCTTCTAGGACTATGATTCGTTTTTTTAACTGAATACTCGCGAAATGAGGTTGATTCCATTTTATTAATTAATTTATTAACGCCGATCTTACTCAGATGTAAAAACTGATTTGAAAAAGAGTTAGATTAGAGAATAGCACATAATAACAAATTATATTAGTTAAAATAAAGATACATTTTTACGTTTCGTGGAGATTGCATCCCAGTGTTTCAAAAACTGTTTTTATTTATTAAACAAAACACATGTCATAATATGTAAACAAGATGCAAAGAGGGCAACAAAAGTAAAGGAGAGAAATTATTTTAAGAGGAAGGACTACCGCCAATATTAAAACCACGCAAAATAACTTTATTTTAGTAATAACTCACATAACGCTACACAAAAACGAAAAAGTGGATTCTAGGTCCTATGTGGTTTAGTTAGAACTATATCTGGCATAAAACCTTTTACAAATATTGTAACCAGTAATGATTTAAATCGAGGTTTATATTTTATGTATTCCGTAAATTAAAACTTTACTGATTTCAATATTTGAATAATTTTTCATGCAGGGTGTAGTTCTAACGAAACTACGTGAGACCGTGTAGCCCTTTTTTATTTTACGTTACGGTTTGAGAGATATTACTAAAATAAAGTTGGTTTTAATATTGATGGTGATCCTTGCCCTTAAAGGTAGAGAATTTAAACTTAGGTGTTTGGCATTTCAAATTATTGTAACCTTGTACGGCTTCTTGTGACAGGTATAGCCTGGTGGTAGGGCCTACTGGTAACACGTTGTATTGTTATGTTAAACGATGTCATCTTCACAACCAAATACAAAAATACAACTTGTTACCAGTATCCAACTGTCACCAGAAGCCGAACAAGGTTAAAATAATTTGAAATGCCAAACACCTAACTTTAAATTTCGTACTTTTGAATAGTAATTTCTCTCCTTTACTTTTGTTGCCCTCTTTGCATCTTCTTAACATATTATTGACATTGTGCTTTGTTTAACAAATAAACAGTTTTTGAAAAAGTGGGGTGCAATCTCCACGAAACGCCGAAATGTATTTTTTTATTTTAATTATTATAATGTACGTAAAAAAGTCTAAAAAACCATCATTTGACCATGAATATATGTGCAGATTCAGGATAAATATCAATATTAGTGTCTCCTAATGAAGACACTGTCTTTATTAGGCGGCTAGCACATGCACGGCATGCGTGGCAATCTTTTAGGGACGATCTAGGCCTACACAATTCGTTATTAACCCTTTTTACTAGGAAAACGCTTTAGCCCCGCCGCGTTGATGGATGAGATTTTTTGTTCGTTTTGTGTTTTTGTAGGACCACTTTTCCTTTGCAAGTGCTTTTTGAATGCATTGTAGGTGATTGTTGTCAAGTTTCTATTGTTACTTGTTAATTGTTATTAAAAACCTAAAAAAAAATCATATTAAAACCTTTATTTATATGGATTCTGGCTAACTTTTTCAACTTTTTCTTTCAAAAAGCAATACATCACTAAAACCTTAATATCCATGTGGAATATGAACGTTGTAGCCCCACCCGTTTGGTCAGAATCGGCCCAAATGTCACGAAATTATCGCACTAAAAATCGAAAAAAATCGTAAAAGTACGATATTCATGAGAAATATTTCTTCGATTGTTCCCAAAAACGTGGCAGGTCTAAGTTCAAAGATTTCGAAGGTTTCCAGAAAATTTCATCGCAATTGGAGTATCAGTTTAGTCGGAATCGTGTTAACAAACACACAAAAATACAAACAGAAAAAAACAAGAAAAACGAAAAAAATCGAAAAAATGCAATTTTCATAAGAAATAATTTTTTGATTGCGCTCAAAAAGGTGGCAGTTCTAAGTTTAAAGATTTCAAAGGTCTCTAGAAAATTTCATTGCAATTGGAGCATTGGTTTAGCTGGAATCGTGTTAACAAACCCACAAAAATACAAACAGAAAAAAACAAGAAAATCGGAAAAAATCGTAAAATTGCTATTTTCATGAGAAATAATTTTTAGATCGATTTTTCGTACGGTGCAGTTCTAAGTTCAAAGATTTCGAGGGTCTCCATAAAATTTCATCGCAATCGGAGTATCGGTTTAGCCGGAATCGTGTTAACAAACACACAAAAATACAAACCGAAAAAACAAGAAAATCGTAAAAAAAATCGTAAAATTGCTATTTTCATGTGAAATAATTTTTCGATCGATTTTTCGTACGGTGCAGTTCTAAGTTCAGAGATTTCAAAGGTCTCCGTAAAATTTCATCGCAATTGGAGTATCGGTTTAGCTGGAATCGTGTTAACAAACCCACAAAAATACAAACAGGAAAAAACAAGAAAATCGAAAAAAATCGTAAAATTGCTATTTTCATAAGAAATAATTTTTCAATCGATTTTTCGTACGGTGCAGTTCTAAGTTCAGAGATTTCGAAGGTCTCCATAAAATTTCATCGCAATCGGAATATCGGTTTAGCCGGAATCGTGTTCACAGACACACAAAAATACAAAAAAAAGAAAGAAAAAAAAAACATTCCGGATTTTTTTCTCCAGTGTAGTAGAATGGAATCTTCGCTTCGCTCGCTACGCTCACGACGCTCATCCAATAAACTTTATATCAGACTTTATATAAAGGCCTAGCACCAATTAACATAAATCTATTTGGCTATGTAAAGAAGAAAAAAGTACGCAAAAAACGTAGGAATTTTGTGAAACAGTTATCGCCTGTGAGCGATACGTCTAAATAATTTTACCAGATACAAAGTGGTTATAAAATGAAACATATTTACCTAAACTTGCATAGCACTATGCAAAAGCAAATTGCAATGCAATGCAATGTGGGTATTATTAAATATGAAACCACATGAAGCTCCGAAGAGGGAATAACCATCGCTCATATTCAGAACAACCGCTCTAAAACCAAGTTGATGTGTAGATCAAGACTCCGCCCCCATGCAGACTCGTCTTGCATAATGATGTCTTGTAATCAAACTAGCGTGATTTTGGGGTAGTCATTCCATAGAATATCAATTACCTTATAGGTTTTGAGTAGGAGCTCAAAGCAATTGAGAAAATTGATATTATTGCAGTCGGGGGTTTGGACTCTCTTAAATCATTTATCTTTGTCGTTTATTTGTCTGAAATTTTCATTTGTTTAGATTATTTTTAAACACGGTAACAGACGGATATTTTGGTGGCAAGTATGGAAAGTTTACTCGGGTTTTCGGTGATATTGCCACGTATGTTTTCATTATACCTAGTTCCGTTGTGATTTACCGCATGCTCATCAGGGCCAATACAATAAAAAAATGAAATCTGAAATGTTTAAATGGTGGAGCCGAAATCGCCAATCAACTCAATAGTTTTAGATTAGATACAAGAAACTAGTAGAACAGGTATTGATTATTTTAATAAGTGTTTATTGGACATAACACTGTTCTTTATCAATATTTATTAAAATTATTAGTGATATTTCGATTTTTATTCAAAAATCTTTTTCAAACTGCCAAAAGATTTTTGAATAAAAATCGAAATATCACTAATAATTTAATAAATATTGATAAAGAACAGTGTTATGTCCAATAAACACTTATTAAAATTATCAATAGTTTTTTAGTTTCATTATTTTAAACACGGTAACAGACGGATATTTTGGTGGCAAGTATGGAAAGTTTACTCGGGTTTTTTGGTTATATTGCCACGTATGTTTTCATTATACCTAGTTCCGTTGTGATTTAGCACATGCTCATCAGGCCACCGAAATCGCTAACCTACTCAATTGCTTTTGTTTCATTATTTTTAATGCCACAGTTAAATATATTATAATGCAATAACAACAATGCCTCCTTAATGTTCTTTGGCCAGTATTGCCCCCGTAAATAAGTGTTTGAATTTGATATTACAATAGAAGTTCAGAAGCTGAAGCACGCAGTCAATGAGCTGTGTGTGTGTATAACCAAGCTTTAATGACTCAACTAACCATGCAGCGGCTCTGGGGTCTTGACGCCTTGCCAACATTCTATCTAATCTAGTTCGAATCCAATTTAAATAAGAAGATTTGGTTCCATTCATTCAAAAGAATGGGCTTATCAAATCTCTCCTCTGAGACAGATCGAAGACAAAAGGCTGATCATTCGCGATCCAAATAGACTATTTGAGTAACGCAATAAAAACCAGTGCATTTCGACAGAAAAACTTAATTGTGTAATAACAAAGGATGCTTCTTACACATCGCCTGACTGTTGGAGAACCACGCCCTACAGCTACGCGGACAGTTGACAAACTATTAGAGCTAATGTAGGAAACAGCCGCTCACATATTTGCTTTCAGGATTCCAGTGATATTTCGTTGATCATTGTCTTTGTCTTTGTAGTTCGTCATAAGAATAATTGTTTGATTACATCAGCTCATTTCAGATGAAAGGTATAATTGGAGTTAATCGAGAAATCACTAATATTATAGTGAAAAACAAATATGATGCTGTATAAATAAAAAGTGTTACAACATTTTTCAGAATTCTGTTATGTTTAAATCAAACTATTTGCCGAAACATGTTTCATAATGTGAATGGGAAATTACTCCTAGAAATGACATTTATTACTTTCATTTATACCGGCATTGGCAATAAATACAAAGCATTTTAATTATACACATGTTTGAATTGCACAGACAAGCACATTATGTGTAATTGTCTGCATTGTAGTAAGGTGGGTGAATACGCTTATGGTAGTTAGGCATGCAACTCATCCCATTATGTTTACGGGAAGTCGTTTTAACAGAGGAAAATAAAACTGGAAATAGTAAATATTCCATAAATATAAAACGTGACCTTAGCAAATTATCAAACAAATACAATATTATAATGACAGGTGACTAATTATGAGGGCTAATTTGGGTATGGATTATTATCCGTTAACTTTGCTTTGGCAGGATTGGCGCTCTCGGGAATAGAACGCACATCCTCTCGGATATAATAATAATTCTCGTAAATAGGCTCTGAGTCATACTTAACAGATTTTCAATTAAGATGTAGTATTTGGAATTGCTGATCCCAACGCAGTAAAATAGTTTTCAATCGTTTTAAATTTCAATCATGCAACCCTTGGCATGAGCATGCATGCGGTTGTGGTGATCAAGCTTAACTCACATTCTTTTACTTTAAGGGTCAATTGGTTCACAGGTGGGTTAGTCCTTGAAAGATAATAAACACAAAGGTGTTTTGGACTAGGCTAATTATCGGCCATCTGTCGGCTGGAACTATACACAAATGATTTATCTGATCTTCTGTCAGTCTAATCTGTCGTTCGTAGAGACGTAGGATCAATCAGTATCTAGTTCAGGTAAGTGAGCATCGGCCTACTAACAAACATATGGCCAACACTTCAAGATCATGTTACTATACTAAATGCTCGCTGGAATTAATGAATTATATTCAAAATGCGTTTTATTTCCTAGCAACAACAAAACATGATTGAATGCACTTAAACAATCTTAATAGTAATTCAAATTATTTAATAAATAGTAATAAAAACATATCACGCCTACGGCTTAATTAAGTAAATATAAAGTAATGTTGGCAAAATGTAACGTAATAGCGTACGTGATTGTTACAAGAATCACAATTGCAGTGCTTGCCTTCATGAAATTCTTGTGTACTGTAAAATGCATGATAAATTAAATACTTTTCCATGTTTAATTGGAATTTATCTCTGCTTACGTCAAGGTATTTTTATTTATCTGGTAAACTGTTAAAAAGAAATACTCCAGCCCCTGTTTGACATGTTAAGACTGTATGTCAAGCTCGAGCCAACTTTTTTTACAATGTTAAATGCCCATTTAAAAAACCGCTCGATCGTCAAATCCAGCTAATTTCACATACAGAACGTACCGCTTTTTGACCTTTAATTTCCATCCTAAAAATCTGCATTTTTGGATGTCTGTTCACAAAATGAGCGCGTGTCTCTATCAAAGCCGATTTGAAATTTCAAATAATTGTGTCTTACACAAAATCGTGAAATTACTATAAATTAACTGTTTGGTGTCATATTTACGGCCAGTTAACAAGAAAAGTGAGCAGTATTTGGAAAATGTCCCTTGATACCAACTATTTCACATTCTTACTTAATATTTTGGTGCAAAACACAACCCGATAGGACAATAATGATAGAGCTTCCAAGTGATCCCAAATTTACCTCTGCGTTCTGCGTCAAAGCCTGATTTTCTCGAGCTTAGCCAACGGAGCACGTGATACACTAGGAAAACGCTTAAGTCCCGCCGCGTTGATGGATGAGCGTATTTTTTTTAAACGAAAAAAGCGTAAAATTGTGATTTTTTTAATAGATCATTGTCTATTACGCTCAAATTTCACACGAATATATTAACTCATAAAATTAAAGTTCTGTGAAAAAATCATTACAATCGGATAAAGCATGTAGGTTTTATTCGTCGAAGAAATGTTAAAAATTGAAAAAAATCGTAAAATTGCGATTATCATGAGAAATGATTTTTCGATTGCGCTCAAATTTCACACGAATATATTAATTCATAAAATTAAGGTTCTGTGAAAAAATCATTACAATGGGATAAAGCATGTAGGTGTTATAAGACGAAGAATGTTTTAAAAATTTAAAAAATCGTAAAATTGCGATTTTCATAAGAAATAAATTTTTCGATTGCGCTCAAATTTCACACGAATATAAAAATTCATAAAATTAAGTTTCTGTGAAAAAATCATTACAATCGGATAAAGCATGTAGATGTTATAAGTCGAAGAATTTTTTTAAAACTTGAAAAAAATCGTAAAATTGCGATTTTCATGAGAAATAATTTTTTGATCGATTTTTCCCCCCGTGCAGTTCTTTGTTCAGAGATTTCACAGACCTCCATACAATTTTATCGCAATTGGAGTATTGGTTTAGCCGGAATCGTGTTCACAGACACACAAAAATACAAAAAAAAAGAAAAAAAGAAAAAAAACATTCCGGATTTTTTTCTCCAGTGTAGTGAAATGGAATCTTCGCTTCGCTCGCTACGCTCATCCAATTAGTTACGAAGACACATCAGTACTGCGTGTAATCTTTATGCGGAGATATTGCCTACGTTTATGATCATGAAAAATAACTTTTACTTCACCAAATATGGGTTTATACCATGATCCAATGATATTACACAGAGATATCCTTGTACCATGGGTTTATACCATGATCCAATGATATTACACAGAGATATCCTTGTACCATGGGTTTATACCATGATCCAATGATATTACACAGAGATATCCTTGTACCATGGGTTTATACCATGATCCAATGATATTACACAGAGATATCCTTGTACCATGGGTTTATACCACAAAAAGACTATTTTTAAACAATGTTTGTACAACATATTATCATTCAGTCCGTATGTGTTTAAGATAGTAATGCAAATAAGCAACTAAATGTAATGTACATTAGGCCTCACCCGTTCTGAACTAGATTCTTATATCTTTGAGAGAAACGAGCAAAATTAATAATACTCTCCATTATAACGCAAAGCTCATGCATGTTCATGTGTTATTGTAAATTATTGTAAAAGTGATGTTCACATGCTACATGGTCAATATTATAAAAGAGGACACTAATATACTGCATAGTGTATAGCATGACAAGTATAATAACATCCATCAATAAAAAATTAAATCTTTACATCTAGATCTAGTTTAAATTGTAATTTAGAAAATCTTGCCAATCATAGGTATAGCCTACATTGAGCTAACATTGTGAAAATATTTTTTGTCAAGTGTACTACATATATTTTCAGGGTAGTGGTTGTAAAACTCTAATCCGATTTACATAATGAACAAATGTTTTCAAATAAAACCGTCAATATCGGATAAGTATACTATCAATATTCACAGACTACAGAGAACATCCTTGCAATCACAAAACATTCAGCCTGTATCGTCTCCAAGGTACTTTTTAGTACTTCTGAAATATTTAGTTTTAACTCATTACGTCTACTGAAGTATTATTATATACTTTGAAATAATATTTCAATACTTTAATTCACCTGTTGTAAACAAAATAACGAAACGAATTAATTGAGGCGTTTATTACAAAAAAACAGCCAATGTCCAGAATTACCGATTTCGAACCCATACCATCAAAAAATTCGTATTTTCACTGGGAATAACCCTGTCATAAAAGTTTTGGCAAAAACAACCTATGTCACACGTTTAAGCTTGAAAAACAACATATTTTTCACAAAAACAACCAATGTCCATTGATTTTTTATTTATTTTTTCACATTTAAGGCGGTGCATTTAGGTGACAGCTGTCCAGATGTTCTATGTTGGAACTGTAGATATAGGCCTATCCTATATATCCTATAGAGCTTTCTGGAACATAACCTAAAAAAATCATACTTTTTCATAAATATTTTACAAACACAACCAATGTCCGACGCATTTTTGTTTTTTTTTGGCTTTCTGGGAAATACTATGACAAAATGTTATAGCAGAAATAAAAACTATCATCAAGATGCACAGTTAAAACCAAAATTTTTAATTTTAATACATTAATTGCGGATTGTGTGAAGTTTAATTAATCTCCTGCAATATGTGTTTTTTGGACACTGGCTGTTTTTTGTAATGAACGCCTCAATATTGTAATTTATTCATAACGCATTATACAAGAAATCTAAACCTAAACCACGTGAATGTTTGAAGCCATGCACGCGATAGAAAACGGAAGACCTAGGCCTATGACACAATTACTTTCTCGTCAGTGGACTTAAAAATGATTTTCACGAATTGCAAGCGGGAAACGTAAAAACTTAAAAGTTAACCTCGTAATTATTTATATTACTGTACATCCAACTAGGCCGTAGCTTCCAAATCCGCTCGGTTTTGCGTCCTGTTTACGCCTCTTTTAATTGTGCATTTCAACCAAGAATTAGCGATGATGTAACTAGTAATTACATTATTAAAGCGGGAAACGAAATCTATCGTCTTTTTTCTATTTCGTAATAAATATTATATTTACAGACAAGAGTTGGTTTTCGAAAGTGTAAATTGCCCGTGTTTAAATTACATTTACAAGACAAAATGCACATATAAATGAAAACATCCTGCGAGCTTAATTACAAGTGTGATTTCAACAGTTCGATGCAACAAGGTGTCAATAATCTCGGCCCTGGCTCGCGGAAGGCAATATGCATGTCTTTCTTTCGCGGACCGTGGGACCGCGCAACATATGCTCTTGTTTGTTACGATAATTATAGGGATAGTATTTAAGTGCTTCTCACTGGGAAAAAAGAGAATGGGCAATAGGCCAGTTCCTCTGTATTCCTGTTCGTCTTTTTTGTTGTGGCCTGCAAATTTTCTTTGATCCATATCACCAAATAAAAATAAATAAATAATTTTTGAACTAAAAGTACAGAAAAAGACAACCTTAACTAGACAGTTGGTAACTTTATTTGTTTTGTTTAATCAGACATGATATTGCTAACACGTGCTGCAGAGTGAAAAGTGGTGCACAGTCCAAATGTTTTACATTATATTTATATATATTGACGTGACAGGCATGTGCACAACAATAATATGTGTAGCAACATGTGAATCTTATAACGGAGTTGTGTTGAAATCAATGCCTTGTGTGCAGGCCTATATCAGTGTTCAATTAAATTTATACAAATTTACAATTTGTTAAATATGAGTGTCTATATCGTCTATTAAGACCGAAACGACGAAATTTTGGCCCTGCATACTTTTTGGCATGTACCAGTATAGAGTGTAATTAATACTTATCTAACTAATTCACTATTCCAATTGGTATGCCAGGGTGTTAATTCTAGTTCACATAAACAGGCCAAGATTAAATGCGCAATTAGTTTAAGTAACGGGTGGCCCAAAGCGTCTTCAGGCAGACAAGCTGAATATTATCTTTATTGCGGCATTGTTTCGAGCTCTAAGTCCGAGTCGCAATGCCTGTGAAATGGAAGCACTAGCAGATTCAAGGCTTGGTGTTTTTCTCAAAGGTAGCATGAGTAAACCACAAAACATGACTGCTAACAAAGCATATAATAAAATATTCAACAAAAAACGGAAGGCCTAACGAAGCCTAGCGATAAGTTAATAATTGCTTTGTCAGATTTGTGGTTGTTGTCAGTAGCATTATATATTTGTCCTTGCCTATGCTTGAAATGTTGTTAGCATTTCTTGGAAGCGAGTAGCCTTCTTTGCATGTTTGCGTGGTTCGTGTCTCGCATGTAGGAGACACTGAGGCAGTCAGGAACCGGCCTAATAGCTACTGCGAGTTTTAAATACCCGCTTGATAATTACAATGCAGTGTGTGCCTCGCATGAGTTTTTAACATGTAAAAAATATTAACTTGTGATCACTCTAATGAAAGGAAACAGGCAATGGGCTATTACGTACAGTGTGGGCTACAAGCCAGGCTTTTCAAGATAACTGCTAATTCTTGTGCTAGCTCTCGATTAGGCAAGACAATGCATGGAGTGATCACTAAACCTGCCTAACTCCAGAACCTTCTCAAGATAACACAGAGAATTAGAGCTGACTGTAGAAAAATATAATTTTAATTAATTATTATTCGTTATGGGTTGTGAAAAATAAATAAATAATTTCTAAACGTAACTGTTCGAATAAATGCCACTTTTGTACACGCACAATTAATTTAGTAACATAAATTCTTATCCGCTATGAGTCATGCCATTTTGTACAATTCGCTCCTTTATTTCTAACAATGTACCTTCGTTATGCTACCAACCAAAGCAACCAATCACCGTCAAACAATAGTTGATTATTTTCGTACTCGTAGGTACCGCAGATCGTGTTTATTTAATTTCATATGAATATTTGATTAAAGCACTCTTGCTTGACCAATAGGGTTATAAGTTAGCATACTTTCTTTGTGAGATTGACCCGGACCTGTAAACGTAGTACAAACCAACCGTGACTGACAATCATTATTCTTCAGTCGAATCAATATTACTACTTACGACGTGTATGATTAATAATAACTATTAAGATGCAGACGAAAATATGAAATAGTAACATAATCAAAATAAATTAGTCCCCAAATGATCCCTTATACTGAAACCACAAAATGGCCACTACTACCATTGAGTATAATCTATCTATACTACTAACTCGATCACTGTAACCACCGCTCATATCACATATGACTAAAAGAAAACTACCGTGCTACAACTAAAACGAAAACTAGACCCCTATCACTACCAATATCACGATCAATGATATTTAACATATTCTATAGTAGGCTAGATCCCCAATCATTGGTCCACTGGCGTGTCAATTTAGAAGCCATCTTGAATAGGTCAGTCTCTATGTTAAAGTATGTTGTAGCGATTTGTAGCCCAAATATTTTTCAAGATGGCTGTCAGGTTGATAGGTGAGCATTGGCCATTTACACCAACCCTTATGCAATAACTTCTTATTGTTTCTGTTTGTGCATTCCCATGCTGCACAAGCTAAAACCAGATCAAAACAATCCAGAAAAATACTGAATCGTATTTAAAACATATTGTCATGCATAATAAATTGAAGCGCCAAATCGCTATCTTAAATAGGCCAATTTGGTACGCTCGCGCCTGTACGGACGTAGTGGAGACTGGGTATCTAGCCTATTATAGATGTTAAATGTCATTATTGTTCACGACCACAAAAGTATGTAATAATTTGGCCTACTTATTCTACTAAAACGTCTAACCGCAATAATAAAGATAAAAGCAAAATGGACAACACAATTACGCAACTGACTGCACCACGATCGTGTCAAAATGGTTTGAATTGGCGCCACGATTCCTGGAAAAAGTCCTCTAAAAAATCCTTAATTTTCTTCAGCGGGTTGAATCGAAGTTCCCTTGGCTAATTTATTATTTTGTATCCGTGAAATTCGAATCGTTAAGTTAAATGGTTTAAGTCACGTGGTTTGGTTGCTTGTTTACGAGGTATCAGTTGGGATTGGCCTGTATTGTTACTGCAGGCGTCGCATCATACAATAGCCAGCATACCCCCCCCCCCTCCCCCACGGAGGGCACAACAACTCCAGAAGAAAATATTTCACACTTTTTATACTTGTTTCGCCAGAAATAAATCGTAGTGTGGACATAACTTTGATAACACCAACAGTTTGAAAAAAGTTTATCTTTTTTAGATTGACCCCGAATTGAAAAGAATTTCTCGGAAATCAAAGCGATTGGTGAAAAGGTTCCGTTCGTTTGATTAATTGGGTATTGAGTATTGAGTATTGAGTGTTGAGTATTGAGTATTGCCACCTGATCATTTTGAACCTCAACATGCTTAGTTACCTATGTCATGTCTATCACGCGTTCACAGAATTCGTTGTCCACAAGAATCTAATCAAAAAAACAATACGCTATCTTGAGCCGTCCACTCAGCACCTATAGTGGAAGCACATTGCTTACTCACGACACTAATTTAAATTGTGGTTCGTTTACTAATTTAAAGTGTCTTGACCTCCACTGCGGCTATTACATTGAAATTTGATACACGTTTTCGAGTTTTTCCACAGTCAAAACATTACCAACTGTTTTATGCAAGATTACTTGACTGGAGTCTGTTTGTTACCATTGTGAACTTATTTCCAGCTGTTTCGCAATCTACATCTTTAACTTATTAGTAGCCGTTCAGCACTCATGATGTTTTAAATGCAATTTCTCACGAAGCGACTCTTGAGAGGGTTATTGGCAAAACAAGACTGCAAATATCACAACTTGAAAATAATGCACGAACGAATATTGTTTCCAATATTAAATTTATTATTACATTTTACCATTTCTAGACCCAGGGATTTATAATACTACGACAGTTAAAAACTTAAAGTCAATTATATAATATTATTATAACAGATGATATTTCAAAATGAAAAGTCAAGTTGCAATGTTGGATCATAAAATGCAGTTATACTTAAAAAAAATTCTGTGCCTGTATTAATTAATTGGATGAGCGTAGCGAGCGAAGCGAAGATTCCATTCTACTACACTGGAGAAAAAAATCCAGAATGTTTTTTTTTTCTTTCTGTTTGTTAACAAGATTCCGGCTAAACCGATACTCCAATTGCGATGAAATTTTCTGAAGACCTTTGAAATCTCTGAACTTAGAACTGCCACGTTTTTGAGCGCAATCAAAAAATTATTTCTCATTAAAATCGCAATTTTACATAATCCGTAAACATTTCTTCTACTTATAACACCTACATGCTTTATCCGATTGTAATTATTTTTTCGCAGAACCTTTATTTTATGAATTGGTATATTCGTGTGAAATTTGAGAGTAATCGAAAAATTATTTCTCATGTAAATCGCAATTATACGATTTTTAAAAAAATTTAACTTTCCGTCGACTTATAACACTTACCACCACCTTACCCGATTGTGATAATTTTTTCACAGCACCTTAATTTTATGCATTTATATATTCGTGAGAAATTTAAGCGCAATCGAAAAATTGTTTCTTATGATAATCGCAATTTTACGATTTTTTTTCGATTTTTATGTGTTTGTAAGCATGATTGCGGCTAAAGCAATACTTCAATTGCAATGAAATTTTCTAAAAGCCTTTTAAAATCTCTGAACTTAGAAAATTTCTTCGACTTATAACACCTACATGCTTTATCCGATTGTAATTATTTTTTCACAGAAGCTTTATTTTATGAATTGATATATTCCTGTGAAATTTGAGCGTAATCGAAAAATTATTTCTCATGAAAATCGCAATTTTACGATTAAAAAAAAAAATAACATTTTTCTTCGACTTGTAACACCTACATGCTTTATCCGATTGTAATGATTTTTTGACAGCACCTTTAATTTATGAATTTATATTTTCGTGTGAAATTTGAGCGCAATCGAAAAACTGTTTCTCATGATAATCACAATTTTACGATTTTTTTCGATTTTTAAAATTTCTTCGACTTATTAACACCTACATGCTTTATTTGATTGTAATGATTTTTTCACAGTACTTTTGTTTTATAAATAAAATATTCGTGTGAAATTTGAGCGTAATCGAAAGATTATTTCTCATGAAAATTGCAATTTTCCTTTTTTTTCGTTTAAAAAAAATTACGCTCATCCAACAATGCGCCTGAAAAAGCGTTTGCGAAGCTTCCTTGTGTTATTAACATTTAAGTAATATATTAATGGATTGTTTTTCAGTGCGATGCGTTTTGCGTTTTGCGATGGATGCGTTTTTCAATGGCTGAATGAAAGAGTACCTTTAATAAAACAGCATTTTTTTCCGGTCGGGACATAACCTCACTATCGGTTATTAGCCAATATGTCGTTTTTGACAATAAATTAGCCTGCACATCTAGTGCAAAATTTAATTTAGAGAATCGGTTTTCTGGATAACGTTTCTTAACACCTAAGAATAAGGAAAAATAGATTTCTGAAGAACAGTTGTTGAACGCTTTTTTGTCAGAAGGTACAATACCAAAAAAACTCGTATTTGTACCGTCTGACAAAAAAAATCGTACATCAACTGTTATTTCAGAAATATTTTTTTCCTTACACTGAGGTGGAAGCTAAAGGTGTGTAGAAACTATATCCAGGAAACCGATTCTCAACATTTAATTGTTAACTATATGTGCAGCAGCAGGCCACACTAGAAAACGACACAATTGCCAATAGTGAGGTTATGTCCCGACCCAAAAAATTAACAATTTTTGTTTGTTATATTTTGTAAGGCTCTCTTCATTCAGAAAACTTTTCAGCCATGTTTCTTCGACTTTCAAATTATCGGCTAGAGGAGGATATAATAGCCACAGTAGACAACTCTTTCATTAAAACTCTATTTGTATATGACATGTGTCTGTATAATTAAAAACATTCTCAGGTATACCATATCCAATTCCTTCTGACAATCCAGCTGACGTTTCGAATGAGTTGCACCATTCATCTTCAACACAATTGATAATTTCCAGTAATTCTTGCCTGAAGATGGATGGTGCATCTCACAACAATGAAACCTTAGTGAGTTGGTCGCCAAAACGAACGAATCGGGACGCGCGGTGACTTGTTGTTATTCAAATCACATATGTTATGTAAATGATCGTTTTAGATAAAATTTCCCACACAATAATACTGTCTGCAGTAATGCGTAACATAAATTGTGCAGGTGCTCTTGTCGAAGGGAAGAAGAGTGAAATTGTTTTGGTCTACCCTATACTTTGAACTTGACAAAGACTTTAGCAATTAATTAATTTCTCCTGGGTGTTTCAGGGGTGTGCACAAACGCCACGGCTCCCTCAGTCTCGAGCATCAACCGTATTCTGCGGAACCGTGCGGCAGAGAGAGCCGCAGCGGAGTTCGCGCGCGCCGCCGGATACGGCCTGTACCCTGCGGCCCACTACCCCTTCCCGTGGGCACCGCATCTATGGCCGGGAGCACCGCCCTCCCTTAGCGCTATCTCTCACCTGGTCACGTCGCCCACACAGTCACCCATCGTCCACCTAGACAACCCTACTCCTGGCTCGTCAGAACACATCCCTCGCCTCATAGGTAAGCACACATTATCTTCTAGTCAGCCACCCACCTGGACAACCCTACTCCTGGCTCGTCAGAACACATCCCTCGCCTCAAAGGTAAGCACACATTATCTTCTAGTCAGCCACCCACCTGGACAACCCTATTCTTCCAAGAGATTGCGAATTAAATTTGTTTTTGATTATGTTATTTTATGTATTACACTTACACTTTTGGTCAGGGCACCTATATCTCCTAAAAGGTAGTTTTGTTGAATGGGACTGGTAACTTATAGTTTCACCGATAGGTAATTAGTTCATAGGGTTATTGTAAATGCTATTTTAAATATAATCGTTTTCTCCAGATGTCGACGGCAAGGACGACACGGGAAGCCTGGACGGCAGTGATCAACCAAAGTTCCGAAGGAATCGTACAACATTTAGTCCCGACCAACTTGACGAGTTGGAGAAAGAGTTTGAGAAGTCCCACTATCCTTGCGTCTCAACTCGCGAGCGGTTGGCCGCGAAAACCAGTCTTTCGGAGGCGCGAGTACAGGTAAATATTAACACTTGGCAACCCACACATCTCGCATAAGATAGCAAGCCAACAATATTGTTCACGTTCACGTTTGCACTGGGACTTCAGGAATACATTTTGTTCGTGTGTTTCATAAGTTATACAAATTAGCTCGGAGATGAGTCTTCTTCAATAGCACTTTAGTTAGGCCAGTTATAGAATTTTAATTTGTCTGGTTAATTAAAACTTTTAGTGAATTCAGCTCCTTTATGCACGTTTTTCCAGTCAAGGTCTTTTATTATTTCATAGTTCATCAAAATTAATTACTTTTCGGTTATAGCCTCGGTACAAGAGTTTTAGAACTAAATGTAAGTTAGGCTTCATTACAGTAATTTCACACTTTGTAAAATGTATAAATGAGGTTACACTGGTTTATTCACGGGAATGTCACGAAGAAGATTGGTATGAATAAGAGAACACATCAATGTTATTAATTGATCTGAATTCTGAATATGCCGAATGATCGAGAACGAGGCCACTACCAGAGTTCGCCGCCCTTAGCATCTAGCAATAGAATCCTCATTGACTTGGTTAAAATATGTAAAATAACAATAAGTCTTATACTCAAAGGTGTGATCCTAGTCAACGCGGATAACTGTGTGTGAGAACAAGACGAAATAGACCGTTTCACACCTTAATACATATATTCGGGCCGCGAAAGTCTTGAATGCAATATGTTATTTTTGACTAAATTCAATCAAGGGTGAAAACTTTACGGAATACGAGCACCTAAGTAATATCACTCAGTAATATTGTAATGTTATGCTTTTTCAATAATCTTAGTCTGATAAATGCAAAACATCAATTAGGCATATTACTTGGTGAGAAGTAAATTAGGGCGTGTCCATGACTAATTGTACATGCGTGCTCGCACGAGTCATTAGATTGATTTAGTTAGCGCTGATTTCTACGCATTAGATTCACGGATATCAATCACAATTCTGATTTTCAAAATTTAAATCGATACAAATTCAAAATTAACAACTAAATACCACTAATTTCACGTTTGAATGTATTCAAACGAAATAAACCAAACCAAAATGTATAACTATTGAGTAGTCTGGAAAAAGTCCATGTATTCTGCAATCACATATAGTACTTTATGCAAATACTTTCGCAATTCGCATGCTATACCTATTGTTCTGGTCAGGTTCCTATGTTATCTCACTGTCCAAACAAAACATATCACAGATTGTTGGAGAGTAAGACCGACACACTATCTTATGCGAGATATAATCCAATAAAATTAGTAAAATAAAATTGTTACTAAACCTAGATTTATTTACCATTGACTCCCAGGTTTGGTTTTCCAACAGACGAGCGAAGTGGAGACGGCACCAGCGCATCAACATTTTAAAACATTCCAACACAGCCCTCACTTCGCCCAATGGTTCTCGGGGGGAAGATTCCACCCCTTCGCCCACCCCACTCACCCCCCACGGCCCACAACAACAACAAACTACGCTGCAAATGGGAGGAACAAATAGTGCGTTTAAGAGTATTGTCAACGAGAACAATAGTTTAAAACTCGACGTAAAGTCGATTCAAGACCACGAGCCTAGCATTCAGAGCCCTTTCCGATCGCTAACCCACGAGAACCTGAACAACCACGAGTTAAACGCTAGCAGCGCTTTCAAGGCCCTGCACAACCACCACAGCGCCTTCCAGGCACTTCACCAGAGCAGAGCTGCGCTACTCACCAGCCAGTCGGCGTATTACTCCGCGTTCCACAACCAATCACCGGTGTCGGTGATCTCGGAATCCGACCAAGAGATTAATGTCAATGAGACCTCGTCCGACGAAGAAAAGGACCGTGTGAACCAGCCTCTTGAACTGACAAAACACGACCGAGTGTGAACAAGTCTGCAATCAAAGAGTTAGTGTGTTGGATGTAAAGTATGCTTCGCTGTGTGGGTGGGTGTGCAATGTGCATAGCAGAACTACTGGTGTAATCAGATTGAACGATTTGTGTTTTTAATCAAAGCTAACATGTGAATTAATGTTACGCAGAAAACTCAATTGCAATCTGCGTACCGTTTTCAAATAACTTGTGACATATGATGTTCAACTTTCAACCAAGCCCAATGTGCTGGTTTATTTATTCAATGACAATTGATTAATATTGAATTGAAAAGCCTTTCCTGTGAGTTCCCTATGCGTAAATCAGCTCAACGGTTATTCTTGTCAAAACCAAATGTAAACACACCTTGTAGCGCATGTTATGTTATTGTATAACGTTTATGTAGCCAGTCAATTGTGTAGTGTATAATCATTATCAATAATAAAATAAAAACCAATCCAATAACTTGCGGTGTTATACTAGACTTGCTTCTATGCAGTTTCACCCTCCTCCAACAGATATTGACAACTAGCAACTGGTAAGCTATATATCTTACAGGTACCACTTAATTACTGTGTACCGCAACCCAACATAATTAAACATTAATAATAACTTTAATAATTGTTTATAATAATTTTTTGTGGGAAGCCTGCCCAGGGTGCAATTCATGCCCCTCTTCAGGTGTCTAACTATCTAACTATAGGTATTTTGAGGATAGGATAATTGTGAAGGGATGTCCGAATCCCTTGCATTAGCATTAACGATTGAGGAAAACCTCGGGAAAAACCTTCAGTCAGGATTGCCGGTCTCGACGGGCCGGCTGTGCGTTCAGAAATCATTGCGCCAAGAGCAAACACGACACAAACAGGCGAGAACATGCTCAAGAAAGTACCTTTCACTCTTCGAATCAATATTTAAATAAAACCACAGTTATATATGATATTTTTAATTTTGTTTGGTACGATACACTTTGATACTTAGTCATTAGTTTTGTATTTATATTCATACTCTTAGCCATGCACTTACCCACAATTCACGTTAAACGTATTAAATATTTAATCTATTGATTTTGAGGATAGGAGGAGGTATATATATATATATGAGATGTGTTGCCTGGAGCTCCTCACTCGCGAATTCGCGAGTGAGGAGCTCCAGGCAACACATCGTGGAGTGAAGGCCTCTGAGGATGGGAGATGCGACTTTCCCGAAACGTCAGGAGAGGAGGGGTAAGTCAGTGCCCTCTTCTTTAATAAATTATTCGCGGCAAAAAGCCCCAGTAAAAAACAATATGTTTACATATGTCCGCGAAAATCTGAAATTAAATATATATATATATATATATGGATTGTTGTAGGTTTTCGCGGCCCGTCATAGGATAAAAACAAGGATCTTGGGTAAAACCGCGTCGAAAATAAGATGAACCAGGGCAGAACCTGGGCGTCCACCGACGTTTCGTCTGTACTACGTCAGACATTTTCAAGGTTGACTGTGACTCTACGGAGGTTGGAGTCACAGTGGTTGGCAAGCACGCAGCGCCCGCCTTATATAGCCTCGGCTGAAGGTGCGGGGCGGCGAGGTTATATAGAAAATAGGTGCGGGGCGGCGAGGTCATATCGTGAAAAGGTGCGGGGCGGCGATGTCATATCGATAAAATATATACGGATGGTGGCAATTGAGAATATTGCTATTTTGTTTCTCAATTGCCACCATCCGTATATATTTTATCGATATGACATCGCCGCCCCGCACCTATTTTCTATATAACCTCGCCGCCCCGCACCTTCAGCCGAGGCTGTATAAGGCGGGCGCTGCGTGCTTGCCAACCACTGTGACTCCAACCTCCGTAGAGTCACAGTCAACCTTGAAAATGTCTGACGTAGTACAGACGAAACGTCGGTGGACGCCCAGGTTCTGCCCTGGTTCATCTTATTTTCGACGCGGTTTTACCCAAGATCCTTGTTTTTATCATATATATATATATATATATATATATATATTAATGAACTAGGTTTTTCGGTTATAATGCCACGTTTATTCACATTAGGCCAACGTTTCGATGAAATTTCACTCATCTTCTTCAGGGCCAATACAAATTAATATATAAAAAACGAAAACTACATTACATTGATAAATACAGAACAAAACTGGGAAAACAAAATACAACAAAATATAAACAATAGAAATCACTGCACATATGGCAAATTAAAACAACTCAAAGAATCACTGCAAAGCTTGACGTTGCAAAGAAAGAAGAAAGTCACTACATGTCCTTCATATTGCTTTTCGTCATGGATCTTGTCACTCTGACTGTCGATGTATTTACTTGCAACAGATCATCTGCAGGAACTAACTGGGGCGTTGGTTGTTGGTCCATTGGTTTCACAGCCAGCCTATGTGGCTGTACATGTATCCCTGAAATTGCAGGTTTCCACGTTACAGATAAACGTTGGCTATCTTGCTGTTTATTTAGACTGTGAGATCGTTTATTAATCTCAATGGCTTCCCGTAACATTCTAGGAAGAAACTCCTCAACGGTGGCAATGGGTTTCATGCCAGCAAAGTCGATAACATGACCACTTTCTTTAGAATGTTGAGCAAGGACTGATGTTTTATCCATGTGCTCAACAGCTAGCCTGTGTTCCTGTTTTCGTTTAAACATGTTTCTTTTAAATGATGCTACCAAATCAGTATTAACTAAGGGTTTTAATTTTGCTATTGCACCTAGTAAACTTCCTATCGAGAAGATTATTTGCGGAGTAGAATCTTCAATAATACGATTATCTGATGAGTCAGCAGAATCTGTTAGAAATGAAGTTGTCTCAATTCTACGCAAAACTAAGCCACCTGATAAGAATATTACTAGAGATGAATTGCTAGCACTCAAAGAATTAAGAGAAAATGAAGATATTATTGTTTTACCAGCTGATAAAGGGAATGCATCCGTTGTACTCGATACTGCAGAATACAAACAAAAGATGCGTGTTTTATTAAATGATCCAGCTTTCAAACTTTCAGATCGAGATCCCACTGTTTATTTGGAAAAGAAACCACGTACACTCATTATAAATTCACCTATAGATGCGATAGTTCAAAAGTTTTTGATTCCAAGAGAAAAATCGTCCAGGGTCCCAAAACTGTATGGTCCACCTAAAATCCACAAACGTGATGTCCCTCTTAGACCTATCGTCAGTGCTGTTAACTCACCAACGCAAGCCCTTTCGAGACATCTAGCGAAAATCTTGCAGCCTCTAACAGAAGACGCCGATTCATACGTCAAGAACTCAACTCATTTCGTTGAGTTGATTAAAGATGTTAAAATGGATCCAGGAGACTTGCTAGTCAGTTTTGATGTTGTTTCTCTTTTCACGAAAGTTCCCGTTGATGAAGTTCTCAAAGATTTAGAAAAGAACAAGCTTGTGGCCAAGTATGTTGTTGATTTAACACGTCATTGTATGAGCTCCACGTATTTCATGTATGAAGAGACATTTTATAAACAAGTGTCTGGAGCACCAATGGGCTCGCCTTTGTCACCTGTAGTAGCCAATCTTTTCATGCAAGAATTTGAAATAAAAGCTCTAGAGACCGCTCCACTCAAACCTAGATGCTGGCGTAGATATATTGATGATGCGTTTGCAATATGGCAGCATGGTCGCGAGAATCTGGACGAGTTTCACAACCATCTAAATAGCATTCACAAAGATATTCAATTCACTATGGAGATAGAAGAAGATGGAAGACTTCCGTTCCTTGACGTGCAACTTATACAGAATCCGGATCACAGTCTAGGGCATACGGTCTTCAGAAAACCTACTCACACTAACAGATATTTAAATTCTAATTCACATCATCATCCAGCTCAGATTCGTTCAGTAGCATACACATTAGCTATACGTTCTCGCAGAATAGCTGATGCCGATCATGCTGAAGAAGAGTTTCGTATACTTGGAGATGGACTCAAGCAGAATGGTTTTTCAAACAGAATCATTCAAAAGGCCCTAAGACGACAAACTAACTCTGAAAAAGATGTAGATACAGAAAAAGAAGAACCATTTGCAACTGCATATTTGCCATATGTCAAAGGAGTAACAGACCGCATAGGAAAAATTCTTGCTAAACAAAACATCAAAACAGTCTTTAACACTGACAGAAAGATAGGAGAGTTGTTAAGAAGCAGTAAGGACCACATTCACCTAGAAGGTAGTGGCGTGTATGAAATTCCGTGTGGGAATTGTGACAAATGCTATGTGGGTCAAACAGGAAGAAACATGTTTCAACGAAAACAGGAACACAGGCTAGCTGTTGAGCACATGGATAAAACATCAGTCCTTGCTCAACATTCTAAAGAAAGTGGTCATGTTATCGACTTTGCTGGCATGAAACCCATTGCCACCGTTGAGGAGTTTCTTCCTAGAATGTTACGGGAAGCCATTGAGATTAATAAACGATCTCACAGTCTAAATAAACAGCAAGATAGCCAACGTTTATCTGTAACGTGGAAACCTGCAATTTCAGGGATACATGTACAGCCACATAGGCTGGCTGTGAAACCAATGGACCAACAACCAACGCCCCAGTTAGTTCCTGCAGATGATCTGTTGCAAGTAAATACATCGACAGTCAGAGTGACAAGATCCATGACGAAAAGCAATATGAAGGACATGTAGTGACTTTCTTCTTTCTTTGCAACGTCAAGCTTTGCAGTGATTCTTTGAGTTGTTTTAATTTGCCATATGTGCAGTGATTTCTATTGTTTATATTTTGTTGTATTTTGTTTTCCCAGTTTTGTTCTGAATTTATCAATGTAATGTAGTTTTCGTTTTTTATATATTAATTTGTATTGGCCCTGAAGAAGATGAGTGAAATTTCATCGAAACGTTGGCCTAATGTGAATAAACGTGGCATTATAACCGAAAAACCTAGTTCATTAATTCATATCGGCCACGAAAATATCCAAAAACATATATATATATATTGTTGTAGGTTTTCGCGGCCCGTCATAGGATAAAAACAAGGATCTTGGGTAAAACCGCGTCGAAAATAAGATGAACCAGGGCAGAACCTGGGCGTCCACCGACGTTTCGTCTGTACTACGTCAGACATTATCAAGGTTGACTGTGACTCTACGGAGGTTGGAGTCACAGTGGTTGGCAAGCACGCAGCGCCCGCCTTATATAGCCTCGGCTGAAGGTGCGGGGCGGCGAGGTCATATCGTGAAAAGGTGCGGGGCGGCGATGTCATATCGATAAAATATATACGGATGGTGGCAATTGTGAAACAAAATAGCACAGCTTACTGTAGTGAAACCTTTTTAGTCCGGCTTCTTGTCATAGGGCCTGATTGGTTGTCTTTTGAAAAGTTATTCGTGCTTGGAATTATGGAATCTGAAATTTGCACCACCTCTGAGGGATTTGGCTGAATAGGTCTACGGACTACATTTCGAGGCATGAGTGCAGGTTTCCAAGCAAGAGGGAGGCTCTGGCTATCATCTCTTTTGTTCATGTTATTCGGCCGTTTCTCAATTTTCACAGATTCACGGATAATACGTGGCTTGAGCTGTTGTACTGGACAAATAGTTTTTGTTTTGTCAAAATCTATCACATGCGAGTAAGCTTTAGCATGTTGAGCCAGGGCTGATTTCTTGTCACCTGTTGTCAACGTCGGTGGACGCCCAGGTTCTGCCCTGGTTCATCTTATTTTCGACGCGGTTTTACCCAAGATCCTTGTTTTTATCATATATATATATATATATATATATATAAAAAGGGAATCATAATTTATTTTGATTTAAAAATTGATTTTTGGTTTGATTTTTTAAATATTTTTACCAGGTAGTGCACTAAAATTAACTGTCAATGGAAAATAAACTTTAGATCTATCATTGATAACGCGGGATGATGTTCGAATCCCAAAAGTAGGGTATTATTTTTAAAATCGGAGTTTTATGTGTTTCCATTTTTCCATTTGGAAGAAAATAATAGCATGTAATTTCTTGTTATAAATGATGCAACAGCGTGTATATAACCACGCGTATTTTATTTTAGATCAAGGTAGACTATGTACCGTGTAGTCAAAAATAGGGTTCTCGGTCTACTAGTAAGCAAATGTTTGAGTTGAAAGAAGTAACCATCGCTGGCCCGCACCAGCATTCTACAATACAGTATACACGAAGAGCGAGATTCTGCGTCCAACCTGCGTCAGCCAACACAGACATCTATCAGGTAAGCCTGCGCACCCTAAAGAACACTGGAACACATCAAGTGCATTTTGGCATCTAATAGTTTTCTTCCACAATTTGCTCTTTATCTAAATCATAACCGTTCGGAAACAGACTTGTCCCTGATACCCACGTTATAATTTTGTTCACCATTCTAAACAGAAAACCACACTTCACAGTTCTCAAGCATGTTAATACATTGAAATATTGAAAACATAATGCAATTACCAACCAGCTGGCAAAATATGCCAAATAATTTATTTTAATAAATACCATACCATGTGTGTGACAGAGGGCATAGAAAACTCTCTCAAGTTTAGTGGATATCGAGAATGTTCACTACAATAATTCCAAGCAGAGATTCCATTCCACTTTCAACCCAACATTCATACTGTTGACGTCAGAGATTACCACCTCCAACTACCACCCCACACCACCACCTCCAACTACCACACCACCACCTCCAACTACCACACCACCACCTCCAACTACCACACCACCACCTCCAACTACCACCCCACACCACCACCTCCAACTACCACACCACCACCTCCAACTACCACACCACCACCACCAACTACCACACCACCACCTCCAACTACCACACCACCACCTCCAACTACCACACCACCACCTCAACTACCACACCACCACCGGCAATCCTGACAGAAAGTTTTTTTCGTGGTATATTTTTCAGTCGGTAACGTGAATGCAAGAGTCCTCTTAAACAGCCCTTGGACATCCCTTCACAAATGTACAAATTCAAAATTACCCAGTCAGCCACCTGAGGAGGGGCTGCATTGCACCCTGGGCACGTTTCCCACGATAAACTAATTTTCTTTAAATGGCGATATAATATTCAAGGTGTTAAACGGGTCACGGATCTACACTTGCATGTGTGTGAGCTCATGCAACCTCTGTGGGCCCCTAATAAATATAGGTTCATATACAGTGGATTTAATTAAAAGAGTAATATTTCTCGATTTGGTAAGCCGGAAAACACTCCCATAAGCGGATTTGATAAGATTTAAGACGTTATTCAGAACTTACAAAATCCCACCCGACCGGGAGTTTTGGTATAGGATAAATTTTAACTTGGTGTATTATTGAAATAGTCTGTGAATGCTGTTTCATTCGGACACTGAGAATACATCGAAATAAATAATTAACATCACTTAGAGTTTTGGATGAAAGTTGATTTTTCATTGATCTTTGAGATGACTTTCTAGCGTCAGGATGTGTTGTTGATGAAAGTCGTAAAACACGTTATAGATGCTTTCAACGAAATACGAAACATGACTCCACACAATACTAAAATAATTTTTCGTGGGAAGCCTGTCCAGGGTACAATTTCATGCCTATGTTGCGGATATAGGACAATTATTGTGAAAGGATGTCCGAGGGCGTCTGTCAGGATTGCTGGTCTCGACGGGATTTGAACCCGGGACACTCAACTTGGCCAATAGAGATTGAGTAAAACATCCGGGTATAGTTTTGAATGAGAAGTTCTTCTCGCATGTTCAATTAAAATATCCAACAATTACATTTTCATTCTAAAACACATGTTCATACACTGTGAAAGTTTCTAAATCCTAGTTGCTCCCCCATTATTTCAAAATTAGTGTTTAATGTAAAAAAGGTAAACATTTACATACAAAAGTGGGATTTAGTAAGCTATTACTCTCTGATCGAATATCGATGCAAGCAGCCACTAGTTTAGTTCAGCAGTCACAGGGTTTGCATATTTCCAAATCACCAGCATTTAAGTCAGTCGATATATAACACGATGCGATGTCATTGAGATAAGTTGTAAATAACAAGGGACCTAGAATTGACCCTTGAAGCACTCCGGACTCGACTAAGTTGGAGTTGCTATCAATGCAGCACACTACGTCCGCTCTGAGCCTGGTGAATCCTACTCAAGATGGAAACGTTCAACTTCATTAATTACTGTAAGTATAGTTTGTAGAATTAACTTGGCTGTGTGTCACGTGTTTGCCTTAATGACGCTGTCCTGCTCAGTAGGGATCCGAACTTTAATCACCATTTGAAGACGCTACAGAACTTATTATTATTATTTAATTATTTATTTAACGTCTATCCTATTCAGTTAAAATACTGATTTACAAAGGAGGACAACTAAATAAATCTAATTACAGATTCAGAAACAACAATGAACTGCAGTTAAGCAAATATTTGAAATAGTAATATTACAACAACAATGCATTAAAACACAACACTTTTAGAAACAAATTCAAAAAGAATATTAAATGCAATTAATTAATTAATCAAATATAAAAAAGTGGTGGGGAAAAATTAATGCCATGCCTATCAGGACATAACCTCCTCATTGCGATCTAAGGCCTAGAAAACAAGAACTAAAATTATGAAATGTGCTATTATAATCATAGGTATCGCGTAAAGTAAATATGCAAACTTGGAAACACAGAATACTTTTGACATTGTTGCCATTCTTTTTCCAGAAAACTGAAAACTGGGTTATTTCACTGATTGGACGACTCACTAATTCTTAAAGGGGCTATATATTTACCTCAAAAATTATTTTTTACCACATGATCTATAACACAATACTTCACTTAAATGACTGTTTATTTTTTCTTCTTGTAACTGTGATTTGTGAAAAGTTTTTGGATCCTGAAATTGGCGGAAATTGGCGTTTTGGGTAATTTCTCAAATGGTCTTTATAACCTGCTAATTTTTTGTTACACATAGATGTACTAGAGCATCGTACCGATATAAGATAGCCCTTTATAACATCGTGTCTTGAAATTGTGCACAAATATACACTCAAACACGCAAAAATATGCATTCCAAAATCACACCCTTTCTTGTCAATCAGCATATTTTGACTGAACCACTAGCCCAAATTACAAATCAAAATATGGCGGATTTACAGAAAAGGTGGACGAGTACGTCAAAAACGGTCAATATTTTTTTGGATTAAAATCGAAGGTCACGGGGCTTAAAGATCGACCTCATGTTATTTCTTGTGGTTGATATTCGCCAATGGGACCTAGCTCGAAAATTTCCTACTTCGACAAATTTATTTCGGGTCATAGTAGACCCAATAATTTTTCTGTTACTTTCTTCTTTCTTCTCTTTCTTCTTTCGAATCCAGGGTAAGTCATGGATTTCTTGTCTCCCGAGCACCAGAGTTGGGGGGGAAGCCCCCTTACTGTCTGTGCTGACTGTGTGCCCCAGTATGAATGGTGTGTGAAGTAACCTTGCTGATGATGACAACATGCTTGCAGAATTTTCTTCTTGCGTGGCCCTACCACAGGTTTGGTTATGTGTTGTGAGTTTTGTTTGCATGTAGTTAGCTGATTTTTAGTGGCCACCATCCGCCTGATGAGTCCCAGAAGGACGAAACGCGTCGTGGATTAAGGTAACAAACAACTTTAAATTAGCTGCAGTTGTCATCAGCAGGTGAAACGTTTTGTCGCCCCCAGCCCTTCAGGCTGGGTTTTATGTTCTTTATGTTCTCTATGCTGTCCCAACCTGTCAACCCTTCTCCAATCATATTAATTCATAACTAGTTAGCCTGAATGCAATATTTTTTGAGTTTAGCAGGTGAATACCCCTTTAATTGTATTGACTCTGATATGCTAAAACTTAAAAATCTTCTACCACTGAATATATTATTATCACTTTAGTGAGTGTTATTTTACGTTTATTCTGCAATGAACAAAATACAAACAAAGAAATTGCCTCAAATAAGTTTTAAACTTTGCCTCATTTCATGATCTGTTAATATTTGACTGGATTGCATGTCTAAATTAATTCTAAACTCTAAACTTTCTTTTCTTTTCTTTTCTTTTCTTTTCTTTTCTTTTCTTTTCTTTTCATTCCCCACCCTTTTTTATATTTGATTCATTCGTTAAATACATTTAATATCATTGTTATTTGTTACCAAAATTGTTGTGTTTAATGCATTGTTGTAATGCTACTATTTCAAATATTTACTTAAATGTAGTTTATTGTAGTTTCTGCATCTATCTAATTAGATTTATGTAGTTGTCCTCCTTTGTAAATCAGTTTTTATAACTGAATAGGATAGACGTTAAATAAATAATAAACAAATAAAAATAAATAAATGCACACTATTATTAATTTTTCATAATCTATATTAACTGTTTGGCAACCACGATACATTTTTTGAAAACTTTCTTACTTACTGTGAAAGCAATTTCTGTATTATGTTCCCATTGAAAGTAGAATTGAGTGAAGGGAGAAGGGGTATGCTGGGTCCTCTCAACTCAAGAAGTGTGCAGGAAGAAGAAAGCTCGAGGATCGTGCCCGACCAGTAGACACCAGACAGCTCGAGTCTGGTGGGGTATAGAATATATGTCATTCCCTAGCTGGATCTCGAACATGCACACTTGGCTTGAAGGTAAAACGAAAAGATTCAATCTCATTAGAACCCATGTACGTTGTATTACCACTCCTCTCAGCCCCAACCAGGGTAGCCGCACTGATTTATTCAGACAACACCTTTCCATGGCCTACAGTATAAAGAAACATTTCAAGTCAATAGACTAATAAAAGTCCCAACCAATTAAAGATAGAGCTTAAATGGGACTAAGATAACCACAAGATATATGACACCTCTATTCCATGTTACTACCAGGTGTATAAAAACATACTCAACAATCGAAATCCATTAAAATGTCACTTGTAAGAAAAGTTCAAGATATAGGAAAATAAAGCTCGAAAGTTTATCAAATAATATGGATGTTAATTTATAATCGCTGAAAGTTTCACGATAAATGTTTCGACATTTATCAGTCGGAACCATTAAGAAGAAGGTGGGTGGGGGTGCATGTAGCGATGATTCCCTAGCTCCGCGGGGCATATGTGACGTGGGCTCCGGCCCTACCGTAAGACACTGGCAATCAATTATCTTGGCTTACAAGCTGGGGGTGCATGTAGCGATGATTCCCTAGCTCCGCGGGGCATATGTGACGTGGGCTCCGGCCCTACCGTAAGACACTGGCAATCAATCTAAAAGATACTTGGAAAATAAATATAATTCATGGGAGCTTGGCTTTCACGATCCGAAGTTGAGTCTATTCCCCCCCCCCAAAAAAAAAAAAAATTGTAAAAAAAAAACTGCAGCCAAGCTCTCCTTCAAAAGTCTTCGGCTGTGAATGCTGTGAGAGCCAAGCTTTTCATTATTTCTGCCTAGTTTCGTATTGAAAGATCATTTCGCCTTGACGAACATTGTCGTGGTAAAAAAGTAAAATTTTTAAGCTCAAAATTAGAAAAAAATTTGCTTATGGCCATTGAATTCGGTTTGCTCCAAACAGTTTCTTGTTGTATTGAGAATAGACAACATCAAAATGCATCAGTTAAGTTCTTTACGAGAACTCTAAACATTCAATGGCCAAGCAAATTTTTAAATGATTTTGAGTTTAAAAAAATTATTTTTTTACCACGAAAATGGTTGGCTTGGCGCTCGTCAACAGGCGAAATGATCTTACTTCTTTTCAATGCAAAACTAGGGAGAAAGAATGAAAAGCTATGGCTCAACTTCTATATCTTACAGCATTCACAGCCGAAGATATTTGAAGGAGAGCTTGGCTGCCGTTTTTTTTACTAGTTTTTTTTTTTTGGGGGGGGGGGGTAGTTGTTACTGTTGGTCTAATGAAGCATGAACTCGTGTACATACATATGTTCACGAATGACTAATATTGCAAGAAAGGATGTTTGTTGATCTTAATTTAGAGATTTAGAAATTCGTAGGTTATTGTGGATTGTGTGTGGGCGGATTCATTTATCATGAGATAATAAATATGAAACTTGTCAGATTTGGCAAATATTTGTTCCGATGAGAAAACGTTTACCCCGGAGACCGTGTTCGGGGCGAGCTAAGGGACAAGGGTTCGAACTCCCGCTTCCCGCGAACGAGCTTCATACCAGCCTCCGTAAAACAAAACAAAGCAACACATCCCAATCAATTCTTGCCACTCAGAGAACAGGTATAATAAAACACATTTACAACAATAAACTGAAATAAATTAAGAATAACATTTAAACATGAGCCAGAAGCTAATAGGAGGTCGACTCTGTTTCATTATACTTATGGGAATTCCAATGCAAATATTTCAAGTTTGTTACGTCTTTATAACATGTGTTCGGTCTTTATTTGTTGATTGATTTGTATTGCTTAACGTTTCATATTAATGCACTACGGTCTACTGCTATTCGAGACGATGAGTGATGATAGATGAGGATGAAGGATGAATAGAAGGCAGGAGGGGAAACCCGGTACCGGCACGTAGCCTACTCCTTTCAAAAAGTACCGTTGGTACTTTACTTTACTACGTTGGACCCCAACGGCTTTACGTCCCATCCGAAAGGACTGAGTAGCCTTGAAAGTCATATAGGTTCCTCCACTAACCCGGACTGCCGAGCAGGCGTCGAGGAGAACGAAGCCGTTACACTAGCTCTCGAACCCTCCATCTGCTCTAACCAGCGGTATACGTGAGTTTCAGGGCAGAGCGGTCACCCACTCAACCCCTGACCACGCCCGAGGTTGCTTAACTTCGGTGTTCGAGTGGGAACCGGCTAAGCGACCGCGGCCTGGGTTCGATTACAGTGAGAGCTGAACCTAGGATCTGCGGGATTCGAGCCCGGATGTGCTGTGCGGCTACAAGGCGCTGCACGGCAACTGCAAGTGGAAGACTTATGTGTGCAATCAATACTGTAATGCGACTGCTAAACGGACATCATTAAATACATGAGCTGATGGGCTCTTTAATAGGCGACGAGCTGCAAACTTGCCTGGCAAAATTATTGGTTTGGAATGGTGTTTAATAATTATAGTTATGTTGATCTTATTAATTTTGTTAGGTCATTGTTTAGTTACAATAGTTTAGGGGATAATAATTATATTGACATATTTGTCACAACATTCCTAGCACACATTATTAATACAATCCTAATATTCTGTTATATTACCTATCACTAGTATTAATAATAATATTGCTGGATAAGTCCGTTCGATACATCAAAATGATACACTAGGCCGCTTCGCGAAAGCTTTTTTTAGTCGCGCTGATGGATGAGCTTTTTTTATTGGTATGCGTGGGATCTCTTGACTTCTTTCAGTTCCATTGCAAAATCATTTTTGTTAAATTAGGATAATTTTTATAAAGTAGTACTAATTCTATGGTTATTAGAATGAAAATATCTGGAGGTCCGAAGACTTGCTTTTTGTACGCATTGTAGGTGATTGTGATCAAGTTTCTATTGTTTCTTGTCAATTGGTATTATTTACCGTAAAAAACTTATATTTAAAGCTTTACTTCTATGGATTCTGGCTAACTTTTTCAACTTTTTCTTTCAAAAGGTACTACATCACCATAACTTTAATGTCCATGTATAATATGAACGTTGTAGCCCCACCAGTTTGGTCAGAATTGGCCCAAATGGCACGAAAATATCGCACAAAAATCAAAAAACTTATATTAAAAAATTATTTCTATAGATTCTGGCTAACTTTTTCAACTTTTTCTTTCAAAATGTACTACATCACCATAACCTTAATGTCCATGTATAATATGAACGTTGTAGCCCCACCCGTTTGGTCAGAATTGGCCCAAATGGCACGAAAATATCGCACAAAAAATCGGAAAAAATCGTAAAAGTACGATATTTATGAGAAATATTTCTTCGATTGTACCCAAAAACGTGGCAAGTCTAAGTTCAGAGATTTCGAAGGTCCTGTCAAATTTTCATCAAGATCGCATATGCCGTTTGCCCGGTAGAGAGCGAACAAACAGACAAAAATACAAAAAAAAAAAAAAAAAAAAAAAAACACCCGAGCTAAATTTTTTGGGGGTCAGTGAAATTGAAGTCTTCGCTTCGCTCATCCAATAATAATAATAATGATAATACTAATAATAATAATAATAATTTTTTTTTTTTTTTTTTTTTTTCAATTTATTTATAACATCATGTACAAAATGGAATAAGCTTCTTTCCACAAAGCCTTATGAAAAGGCTTGTCTGTGGTTTAAATAAATACAAAAATACATGAAATATCTGCGATAAGTGTGAGTTATTACAATAACAATACATAAAAACTTACTAGGGACTCCATAAATGATTAAATTAAATAATAAGGAACAAGAAAATAACAAACGTCAAGAATGAACAATACAATAATACTCAATTTAACTGAACTCAAACAATTATAAAATGTTGCGCCATGGTAGGGGTAATGGTCAGCAACTGACGTCATCTATGCGCATAGTTTCAAGATAATGACCTTTAATTTCTGATTTTATGGCTGATATTTTATCTAAATTTCGTAGATGAACGGGAAGGCTATTAAATATTGCAGGTGTTAAGTAAAAAATTGTTCTTTTTCCATATTTGTTGTTAAACTGTGGTAAAATGTAATTTCCTCTTGTTCTCCACCTCGTGACCCCCCTACCATCGTACGAAACATTATACATTCTATTAAAGTAAAATTTTAAAATGAATTTATACATGTACAGGTATGATAAAGGTAGTACATTACAAAATTTAAACTTCATGGCTATACTATTGTAGTTCACATTGTTTTGTAAAAAGCATGGTGTAATTGTTTTAATCATTGCATTTTGAAGGTTTGATATTAAATTCACGTGAGAGAGCGAAGCAGAGCCCCAGGCCAACAAACCATATGAAATAATAGATTCAGCTATAGCAATGTACACAGACCGTAAAAGTTAATAATAATAATAATAATAATAATAATAATAATAATAATAATAATAATAATAATAATAATAATAATAATAATAATTAAAATTAATTTTGTGATCATATTGTTAGTATTATTATTTGTGGTGCAGGCTTTATTTACAGAAATGTTGATTCACACAAACACAATTAAAGATCACTTGAACTCGTCTTCCACTAAATTGATCGCTCTCTGTGGTTTAGTAATAACGCATCCTTGACTTGACATCTCACGCCTCGGAAGAACCCGGTTTGTCGCTCTGGTTTTCATCTTGATAGCGACTCTGTGCGCAGACAGCTGAAAGTATGGCCATTCACTACTTGAGTCGGTAGTAAATAACCTACCTACTGTTCTAGCTACTCAAACACACTAATGAACGGCCAGGGAGAAGGGACCCGGCTTCTATTCTGTCCATACTAATTTGCACTGTACATACACACGTGGGACATTTATATTGCTTGTCTTTCCATACGGGACTTTTTACAAATTTCCTTTCACCTTCCTTCTTTAATACTCAAAATTCAACATACTATTATTATTAACTACAGTTCGGATATCCTTACTAATTACGCAACATATTATATTTGTCCATTTTCATTTTCCCTCATTTAAAAAAAATGATTGTATGCATTGGAGATTTTACATGAAGATATTATTATTTTTATTGGGTGTATTTCCCTACGGAACATTTAACAATTTTGCCTTGAAATGTTGGTGGAGGATGCACCCATCAACATAAGAATGAAGTACTTGTTCCCTTTAATCACTTATAGTTTGAAACTCACTTATCGGAGGGGTCAATAACACTGAACATCCTTCTGAAATTAATGCAATGTATCATTCGCATCGCTACCATTTTTGATACACAATTATTAATGGTACTAAACATACTGACGTAATTTTTTTTTTTAATAATTCATAATTAGGGAGCTATGTCTCCTTGCCATGTTTACCTAAAAAGTCACATTTCCAAATCTCCAACTACACAAGGATAAGTAAGAATGGAAATAGTAATTTTTAAATGTGTATGTTCAGTCTCTGGCCTTGCGAATTGTAATTTAAAACCATTACACATGCCTGTATAAATTAGGAAGGTACTATAAATATCTTGACGGGTTACAATAAAATGTCCGTGTGTGTTACATAGCCTAATAATATACTCGATTAAATACATTTTAGAGACGGATAGGACTACCTTCATCTTTAAATTTTGTAATTTGCATGTTACAGTGAATTAATGTTCACAATAATTTCAGGTATATTTAACGAGTGGCTAATAAGTCTTTAATGAATGCTATGCTACTCCCGGCTGGTTTTGTTTGGTGATACGAACCCTTGAGCCGTATGTTAATTACAAACACACAGAGTGCCATGTTACTGCATGCGTGGTAGTATTCTGTGACATCAACTTTCTCAAACAAGATAATCGCAGAATACAACTTAATTTAGACCGAACTAAGATGTTTTTTAAGGCTGAGCTAATATTTTATAAGTTCGTGGCCTACCGATCGGAACATTTACATAACCAGCTAGTTTGGTTAGGGCTCATAAACATTCAGTACGCTCGCTTAACGTGACAAATTGAACTCGGGACACTGGGAGGAGACGAGCTATACTTCCGATAGCATCGGCGGTAGTGCACGAATCTGGTAGTGTTTGGATAACCCACTCTTATAAGGTTGAGCTGCCGTTCAGAGTGATACGTGTATCGAAAGCTTGATATTTTATATTTATTGATTGTTTTTAGCTAAAAAGCAACAAACTGCCATCAATGAAGGCAGATCTATAATAGCACACAAAATGTGATGAATTTGATTTTAAAATGAAGTGTCATGAACGTTGAACAGAGCAATATATAACTTAGGCATCGGAATGAAGTAATTATTTAGCAGTGTATCAAGTGTGGTTACTTAGGTGGCGGTTTCGTTTCTTGCTTCCAGTAGCAAAGTCGATGCGCTCCGAGTGTGCAGCGACACGCCTATTCACTGCTATAAAATGTTCAAAACCTAGGAACCAATTAAAGATTTCGAAGGTAGCTTTTAAATGTATTTTCAAATTTAAAGATCTTCTGAAAGTCACTGACTCACAAAAAAACCTCCGAATTGATTTGTTATCGGCTGAGTGTAACAAATTACTTAACGCATACTAATTACCAATCAAGGGGAGTTGAAGGTCACCGTAAGTAAATGTATAGGAGACTAATTATTCAATGGACAATTAGAAACAGAAATGATCCTTATGATTATTATAACTATCATTAATAATATAAAGAATAAATCCTACATAAATATGGTATACGCAGGTTTTAGGCTACGCACGAGTGAGCAAAAGTACATGAAACAATCAGTGTTTTAGAACATAAATATTGTATAACACCACACCAAATTAGCAAGTAAATTATTGCTACGACGACTACAATTGCAAATTACGCTAACATTATAGATGTCCGCAAACAATATTTTATTAAATTATCGATATTTGAGTGGAATAGCCAATGTGCATGTGCAGAGTCCACGAGCTTCGTGGTGTGGGCGTAGTGTGATAGCACGAACAGTTTAGATTCTCAAATCTTTAATAATAAATACCAGGAGTTTAATTTATGTTTTGCATTCCAGGCGGTTACATGGTTAAACATATTACCTACACATCATTACTCAATGTCCCATTACAAAAATCAAATGGCAAGTTAGTATAACTTAGCCGCCGGTTTCTCTGCTGAGCATATTGCATCGTCATTCTTCCATTCAGGTGCTTTTGTATCTGACCTTTTTTAGTTACGTTTCAGATTCGAATCTGAGAAAGCAATTAAGGATTTTATTCGCTATTAAGTTGCTTCGATCGATTAAACCGTCCCGAGTTATTTATAGCGTTTTAAGTTGACGCTACACTTTTATGTGTTTCACAATTTTTTTTCTATAGATTATTTGAGGTTTAACTAAATTAGAGCACTTTGCATAATCGATGAGTCGCGCTTAAAATGTTGATTTGGTGATCATTTCACAGGCAGACAGGTGAGCGGCCAATCCAATGGGCGTAGCTCTCTTCCTGCCTGTCCATGTGATATCGCTCACCCTATTTATTTCAAGCACCGATCACATTATCACATTATGTCGTAAGGTATTTGCAACTTGTTTTCAACATCCCAATAATTAACAGATAATACGTATCAGTGGATCTGTTGAGATTGAAATGTTCCTGTGAGACGGTGGATGGGATACAGAAGTGCATTACGTACCCTGTGTCACATTTTTTTTATATAATCTATTTATATAACTACACTGATTGCTATTATTATTCTTATAATGTTAAAAACTGTGTGGTGTTATGATGGTGATTTGATTACTATAAATAATGCGACGAAAGGAATCGTTTTCCTGAATATATTAATAATTAATCATTTTTGTGAGCAGCCTGCCCAGGGTGCAATGCATGCCCCTCTTCAGTGTCTAGCTATGCCCAGGGTGCAATGCATGCCCTCTTCAGTGTCTAGCTAGGTATATGCATGCCCCTCTTCAGTGTCTAGCTAGGTATATTGGAGTTTGGACAATTGTGAAGTATGTCCGAGTACTCAATCACTTACATTCGCATTAACGACTGAGGAAAACCCGGTAAAAATCTTCAGTCAGGATTGCCGGTCTCGACGGGATTTTAACCCGGGTCCTACCGAATCAGAGTCGTCGTCCCTCCCCTGTCGGTAAACGACCATACCATGTTGAATAGACCGGTTCTCGTTCCGAAAGCATTTTATAAGTATGCATTGTTTTTAGGATTAAATAATCGAAAGTAATGTCGTACAATATCACTAAAGATAATACAAAATAATTCTTATCATAACGGGGAAGTGGTTACTGACTGCCCCCGAGAACGTTGGAGCACCTCCACCAGTAATAAAGACAAGAACGAGCGAGGAACAGTGGGCAATCATATGCTTTGCATTCTTTGTCGGGTAGGCCCGTACACAAGTCTGTTCTGCCATGCTATGCCGTATGCCCAGGTCTAAGCACACATTGTAACCATGTCTACAGATGTTGAGTGATCCACATGGCAGGTACGAGTCCGAAAACAATCTGATAATAAGATAGGCAGCAGTTTTCTTTTTATTCGACATCGTCCTGTTAGTACGTGTCCGGGGCTATTATTGTAGGGCTATTATATTCTACTAAGTTTCATCATGATAAAAATCATTTCAACGAAGCTAGAAATTAATTAATCTATAACTGTGGAGGCTCTCGGAAAGAATTACTTGTGCAGCAGCAAATGAAAAGCAAATGACTGTGAACGAACAAGCCCTCCCGCTAGTTCACAGCGTGAGCGAGACTCGGAGCTGCCCGCCACTGTGCATCAAGTACACACCCATCCAAAATCTCTCGTCGGTGCGTGTGTGCGTGTGTCACGTCTCACGAGGCCCATCAACCAGACACTAGGCTGACATTCATCTCGATACCAATAAACCAATCATCTCCAATGGACCAGTCACAAGAAGCCAGGCCAAAACTTCATCTTTACAGCCAGACTCTAACATTCATCTCGATACCGCTAATCCAATCATCTCCAATGGACCAGTCCAAAAAAACCGGCCAAAACTTCTCTTTACAAACCGACCCTAAAAATTCATCTCGGAACCGCTAATCCCAAACTCTCCAATGGACCAGTCAAAGAAGCTAGGCCAAAAATTCATCTTCACAACCCAAACCCCAACCTTCATCTCGTACCCTTTTCCATTCTCCAATGGACCGGTCACAAGAAGCCAGGCCAAAACTTCATCTTCAAAACCAGACCCTAACATTCATCTCGGTACCGCTAATCCAATCATCTCCAATGGACCAGTCACAAGAAGCCAGGCCAAAACTTCATCTTCACAACCAGACCCTAACATTCATCTCGATACCGCTAATCCAATCATCTCCAATGGACCAGTCACAAGAAGCCAGGTCAAAACTTCATCTTCACAAGAAGAATCCAGACAAAAACTCCATCTTTACAACCATGCACAAACATTTATCTTGATACTGGGAACCGAGTATCTCCAATGGCTATTCACAAGAAGTTTTATGTATGATGATGTTAGCCGTCTCGATCATGGAGATACCATACTGTTAGTACCTAGAGTCCCTACTCCCATCCGCCGAGCATGGGCCGCCATCGGCAATTTGAACGAGCAAAGATGTCTTCTGAGTGTGGCATGGCAGCGCGGAATTCAAACTGGCGGTTATAGTTTTTACGTACTGAACAGTATATTTATCGCCTTGGATACTGATCTTATTAATGTTGAATCATATATGTTTCAAATAAAATATTGTAATGTGTTGTTTATTGTCATTACTGGCACTGTAGCAAAGATTACACTATGTGACAAAAACTTCTCTCCCCCCAAGATCATAAAGATAGATAGTAAATTCGAAATACTATAAGAATAAAAAAACTTTCTTAAGAATTAAAATAATAACTTTACATATTAATAACTATATGTCAGATATAAATAATTAAAAAAAAAAAATTGTATTTAGAGTCTACCCACTCAGTTATATAACTGATTTTCAGTGGGGGACAGTAAATCAAAGCGACCAAGCCAACCCTGTAGAAACCATTTTTTTTTTTTAATTAAAAAATTAATCAATAAAAAAAAACATTTTTTGTAAATCAATCCAAAAATTACAAAATCCATCCCAGCAGGGTATCGAACCCCGGTTTCCCGATTGCCGGTCGTGTGCTTTACCCATAAGCTACCGGGACGGTTAACTTCTTAACATCTGAATTGTTGGTGCATTGTAGATGATTTTCATAAAATCTATTCCACCTTGACCTACGGGAGTGTTTCCCGATTAATGAAATTGAGAAATAAAAAACCAAATTATTTTTGCAAATGATTTTCGAGATATATGAACATAATTGAGCGAGCGTAGCGAGCGTCTCCACTTGATTCTTATGGCTCGAATGTCTGTTTTTTTTTTTTCTGTTACTGCTTCGGTACAGGTCGCACTGTTTCTCTGATCGACCTGAAATTTTGCACACATGTACATACCACCTAGGCGGGTTGCTGTATAGTTTTGTGGCAAAATCGTTCAAAAAGTTAAAAAGTTACATTAAAGTTAATCGAAAGTTTTTTTTTCAAACTAAACGGCGACAAAATCTGAGGTGGTCAAATCATTTAGAATGTCCGTCCGATCACGAATATGTTATTTTTATTTTGATCCGATAAGTAGTGTAGATGGAAATTACATTATAACAAAGTCCCGTTACCATGGCAACGGAAAGTCGCTCAGCTTTTTTGGCTCATGATAGCGGTCGAACGGAGGCTCAGATCGAGTTGAAATTTTGACCATCCGAAGTTTCGTTCCCGATTGAATGCCATTAGTTTTGTGGCAAAATCGTTCAAAAAGTTATAAAGTTACATTAAAGTTAATCTAAAGTTTTTTTAAAAAACTAAACGGCGACAAAATCTGAGGTAGCCAAATCATTTAGAATGTCCGTCCGGTCACGAATATGTTAATTTTATTTTGATCCGATAAGTAGTGTAGATAGAAATTACATTTTAACAAAAGTAACGTTACCATGGCAACGAAAAGTCGCACAAGAATTCTGGTCACTATGTACTGCCACCTAGAAGTAATCAAGAGTTAAAATAGTTTTCCCAAAGAAATGATGACAAGGTCCTCTAGATGGCGGTGGATTTGATCCATTCTCTCCTATTTTACAAATTTTCAGCTAAATCGGTCAAGACCTTAAAGACTTATTGGTATGTAACATTATGGGAATGTCGTACTCGGGTCGTGTTGCACGTACCGGTGCTCGCTCAACAACGCGTCCAACTGAGCGTTTTCCCAGTACAAATCTCCACAATGGTATAGTGTGGCTCGTTGGTCGTGTGATTAGCGTCTCTACTTCAAATGCTGGTGGTCCAGGGTTAAATTCCCGTTATAGGCAGAAGTTTTTAAACTTCTGATTAGGACTTAAGTTCATCAGTTCTTGGCTTCGGAATTTGTGAACGGTGATTTTGGAGCCGTCCTAGTAACGAGGCACATAGTAGTAAATTCAAAGTTGTTCTGAATCGGCCTTGTTAATTCTGGCGTTGATCCGCGGGTGTGGGAAGGGAAGTTATTGTCGCGTAGTGTAATCTTTGCTACAGTGCCTCTAATGAGTAATGACTATAAACAACCCATTACAATGTTTCATTCATTCATAAATTATATGATTCAACATTAAAAATATCAGTATCCAAGCCGATAAATATACTGTTTAGTAAGTAAAAACTACAACAGTTTGAATTCCGCGCTGCTTGATGCCACACTCAGAAGACATCTTGGCTCGTTCAAATTGCCTTGAATCCTGAACATGGTGGTGACTCTAGGTACTAATGGTATCTATATGGTCTCGATAGCTTAGGGGTAAAGCAACCGACCGGTAGTTGGGAGACCGAGGTTGATACCTCGCTGAGATGGAGTTTTTAATTTCTGGATTGATTTCCATAAATTCTATTACACCTACGGGAGTGTTTCTCGATCAATAACATTGAAAAAGTCAGACAATGGTAAAATAACTTGAAACCCAAACAGCTTATTATAGTTTAAATTTGGGTTTTAAATACCAATATTTTTCTATTATTTTAACCAATTATTGAAATTTGTTTTGTTAAATAACCAGGTTTTGAAATAATGTGGTGCAATCTACACGAAACGTAAAATATTTGCTTCGTTTTATTATTATACTACGTATTATGTAAGTGCCAAGCAGTCTTCTAATACATCATTTGACTGACCACGAATGTTCCTTATCTCCATACCATGACCAGGGTCGAATTTTGTATTAGATACTATTTCTGAGTGTAAAACACGTATGTACATAATAGCAAGAAATAATATTTTAAAATTAAAATAAGATTAGGAAGCTTCGCAAACGCTTTTTCAGGTGCGTTGTTGGACGAGCGTAATTTTTTTAAATCGAAAAAAATCGTATAATTGCGACTATCATGAGAAATAATCTTTTGATTGCGCTCAAATTTCACACGAATATATTAATTCATAAAATTAAGGTTCTGTTAAAAAATCATTACAATCGGATAAAGCATGTAGGTGAGGTGTTATAAGTCGAAGAAATTTTTATAAATCAGAAAAAATCGTAAAATTGCGATTTTCATAAGAAATAATTTTTCGATTGCGCTCAAAAACGTGTTCTAAGTTCAGAGATTTTGAAGGCATCCATAAAATTTCATCGCTATTGGAGTATCGGTTTAGCCGGAATCGTGTTAACAGACACACAAAAATACAGGGAAAAAAACATTCCGGATTTTTTTCTCCAGTATAGTGAAATGGAATCTTCGCTTCGCTCGCTACGCTCATCCAACAACCTAACATCTCAGTTATTTAGTTTTTTTGTCTAACAATATCGTTCCTTCTTTTGTTTCCCGCTTTGTATCTTTTGGCATATTATTGAAAATTTTATTTAAATTAACACTTTGGGAAAAAGTGGTGTGCAATCTCCACGAAACGTCAAAAGAGGTTTTATTTTAATTAGAAAATTATTATTTCTCGTTATTTTGTACGTGGTCTACACCGAGGAACGGTATATGCATTGATAATGAGCGTAGTGCACCATGGCGACGTACCACATACCAGGCGCAAGTGCTCGGTTATCAGTTAGTAATAAATCTCTTTTACTCTAACAGGAAGATATGGGACAAGGTATACACACGTCCACCCACACATTCTACTAATGATACAAAAATCACTATTAAATACACTTTAAATCTTGTATTCACCAGTCAGAAATTCGAACCTTGATGTGATAACTAACGGAGGTGGTGGAGATCTTACTCGCAGTGAAAATAGTAGCTGTTATGTCTTTCGTGAAACTCTGTGAGTGAACACAGTGTTTGAATGGTGCCCATATATCACTCTGGGTGTAATGAAATACTGGCTATATGTGAGGATGTTTAAACTGGTCGCAAATCAGGTGATCGCGACAGCAGACAGTGCACGGTCGCATCGCACTCGCAAGTAGTAGAGGAACGACACGTGAGCATACTTCACTGCACGCAGATAAATTATTATTACACCTTATAAAAGTTGAAATTGAATACAAGCTCGAATTTCCATTTGAAAATCACTTTCATTATTTTCAATATTTTTTTACTGTATTCGTTGTTTCCATGGAAAAGACGATAGTGAAATGCATTCTTACATCATGTCCTGGGATCATCAAACATTTATCGAGGTGTGGTATTTGCATGGGACTCCTGACATGCCGCTGCTGGCAAATAGAGTTTGTGCTTATTTGTGAGAAATACGGCCTAGAGAAGCTTGCAGGTTCAAAATAATATGAAAGAATAATTGCTGGCAGAAGTTTTGTAAAATATTCGATACGAATGTTTGTACAAATTATGCAAAATCCAAAATGCAAAACAAGTTAATTTGGCCACATACATCATTTTGTGCCATTTTAGAGTGACCAGTATATCAACTGATGATAAACAACAATGCATGTTGATGAAGAGGGAGAAGGGTAAATTTGGTAACGGCACGTAGCCTACTTCTTTCGAAAAGTAGCAAGGGGACCAACGGCTTTACGTCCCATCCGAAAGGACAGTGTAACCTTGACCCATGTAGGTTCCTCCACTAACCCGGACTGCCGAGCAGACGTCGAGTAGAACGAAGCCGTTACACGAGCTCTCGAACCCTGCATCTGCTCTGTCCTGCAGCGATATACGTGAGTTTCAGGGCAGAGCGTTCACCCACTCTACCCCTGACCACGCCCGAGGTTGCAGTGGGAACCGGCTAAGCGACTGCGGCTAAAACGCTGGTAAAGCAAAATGTAAGAAGTCAGCTGGCAGCAGTTGAGTGAAATTAGGAATTATGCTAGCACAATTTTTTCTCGATTTTCTCTTTCCTTTTTTTTCTTGGTTTTTCTTGTCTTTACTTTTTTATTTTTTATTTTGGTTCATTAATTAATTTCATTTAATATCCATTTTGAATTTGTTGGATGAGCGTAGCGAGCGAAGCGAAGATTCCATTTCACTACACTGAAGAAAAAAATCCGGAATGTTTTTTTTCTTTCTTTTTTGTATTTTTGTGTGTCTGTTAACACGATTCCGGCTAAACCGATACTCCGATTGCGATGAAATTTTATGGAGGCCTTCGAAATCTCTGAACATAGAACTGCCACGTTTTTGAGCGCAATCGGGAATTTTTTTCTCATAAAAACCGCAATTTTACGATTTTTTTCGATTTTTAAAAAATGTCTTCGACGTGTAACACCTACATGCTTTATTGATTGTGATGAGTTTTTCATAGAAGCTTAATTTTATGAATTAAAATATTCGTGTGAAATTTGAGCGTAATCGAAAAATTATTTCTCATGAAAATCGAAATTTTACGGGTTTTTTCTTTTTTAAAACAATTCTTTGACTTATAACACCTACATGCTTTATCCTATTGTAAAAATTTTTTCACAGAACCTTAATTTTATGAATTTATATATTCGTGTTAAATTTGAGCGCAATCGAATAATTATTTCTTATAAAAATTGAAAAATTGCAATTTTACGATTTTTTTCTTTTTTTAAAATTACCATTAATTACAAAAATTATGTTTATTTTTTATTTAATTTAATTTAATTAAAGAAAAATCTTCGACTATGTAATGATTTTTTCACAGAACAATAGAAAATTCGCGTAACACATGGCAGCTCAATGCACCAATTACGCTCATCCAACAACGCGGCGGGACTTAAGCGTTTTCCTAGTAACCAAAATGTTTGTTTCTCGATTTGGTTAGTCAAGAAACACTTCCGTAGATGGAATTGTTAACTTCTGAATATTGTATTAAATATTAACAAAATGTTTGTGTTATTTGGATGAGCGAAGCGAAGATTACATTTCACTACACTGCAGAAAAAAATCCGGAATGTTTTTTTTATTTTCTTTTTTTAAATGTATTTTTGTGTGTCTGTTAACACGATTCCGGCTAAACCGATACTCCAATTGCGATGGAATTTTGTGGAGGCCTTCGAAATCTTTCAACTTAGGACTGCCACGTTTTGAGCGCCATCAAAAAATTATTTCTCATCAAAAATCGCAATTTTACGATTTTTTTCGATTAAAAAAAAAATTCTTTGACTTATAACACCTACATGCTGTATCCGATTGTGATGGTTTTTTTTACAGAACCTTTATTATATGAATAAATATATTGGTGTGAAATTTGAGCGTAATCAAAAAAAAATTTCTCATGAAAATCGCAATTTTACGATTTTTTTTATTTTTAAAATTTCTTCGACTTATAACACCCAAATGGCTTATCCGATTGTAATTTTTTTTCACAGAACCTTAATTTTATAAATTAATATATTCGTGTGAAATTTGAGCGCAATAAAAAAATTATTTCTCATGATAATCACAATTTTACGATTTATTTCGATTTTTAGAATTTCTTCTACTTATAACACCTACATGCTTTATTCGATTGTAATGATTTTTTTACAGAACCTTAATTTTATGAACTTATATATTCGTGTGAAATTTGAGCGTATCAAAAAATTATTTCTCGTAAAAATCGCAATTTTACGCTTTTTTCGTATTTAAAAAATTACACTCATCCAACAACGCGCCTGAAAAAGCGTTTGCGAAGCTTTCTAGTTTAAAACAATGTTGTTTTATTATTACTTTTTCAAATTTTACTAACTTTAAGTTCATTGTGTCTGTATTTTTTTAATTATATTTATTTAGTTGTCCTCATTTGTAAATCATTTTTTATAACTGAATATGTTTTTGAAAAAAATAAAAAAATAAAATAAAATGAAGTCAGCTGGCAGAAGTGGCGTGAAATTAGGAAGTTGCTGACAGAAGTGGCGTGAAATTAATAAGTATGCTGGCAGAAGTGACGTGAAATCAGGAAGAATGCTGGCAGAAGTGGCGTGAAATTAGGAAGTCAG